>CAJUYI010000578.1:69945-125552 GCA_910591695.1 Galerucella pusilla | reverse complement strand
GAATTATTATACATGAATGGGATTGTCTCAAATAAACAAGTTTGAGTGATGAAAATAAAAAATTATGTGAGAAAATTTGAAGAGCGAGTTGTATTTGGGAAGATAATTTTTTTCATCAATTGTGGAGTGGAATTTTATATTAAATGTTCAATATTCTCTTGGGTGATGGCACTGAATCGGTTTGTGTTCATTTTTCAATAGACTTCGAAGCACTTTTAGTTGTCAATAATGACAAATTCAAAGTTAAATTTTGACTGAATCAGTATAATACCGAATGATTGGCTAGAATAATGTATTGCTATTGGTTAAAACCACTGTCAGATTTTTTTGAGAAAAAAATAATCAATGTAGGTAATTGGTTAAAATTTTTGTTGTTAATATTTTATTATTATTGTTGTTGTTGTTATTACGCGGCGGCGCGTATAAGCCGCTCTCTCACCTGCTTTTTCACCTTTATTTGTGCTCCCTTCTCTTTCTTACCTGAGCCATGGGTGTGTTCTTTTGTATCGCGATCACTTCTAAATAGCTTCATTATAAAGTTCACAAATTTTCAGATAATAAAACACCATAAAAAGTTGCAGAAGGTTTGCTGAGAGATGTCTGATTTAAGTATTTATTGTAAATACTTGTCTATTATTTAAAAAATCTGATATTTATAGAAAAACTGTATAGTAGTTTCGAAAGTAGACACTTCAAAGTGTTTAGTGGTAAAGTTTCATTGAATTATATTAATTTCGAAAAAAGATATAATTGAATGAAGTCTAAAAAAACAAGTAAAATTAAGCATGCAAAAAAACCTGATTTTTAAGAAGCATTTGTTTAAAATTCGAAATATTGATAGCTTTGCTTTTATAATGATAATGGTTTATGCTCATTTATCATGCTAAATCTTGGAGGACTTATCGCTTGGATAAGTATTGATTAAATAGGAATTATAATTGTTTTTTGACTATTTAGCTCTAGTTTTTTATAAATAAACTGATTTTACAATTTAAAAAACTACTTTTCTAAATTTGAAAGTATTTCTATCTGAAAGCTGAGATCTCTCTCTACATTTTACATGTGCTTATTTCATTTTTCAGAATATTATAAGCCCTAAATGATTAACTTTTAACTCGAGCGGTTAATAAATATGGCTCCCGGGCCGTTCGCGCGTAACTATGAATTGACTATCACTGACATTAATTTTATCTCGTAAACTTTTCAATTTACAGAAAAACTTTTCAGATAAAATTTGTAGATAAAGGTATCAGCTACAATTTTTGATTTAAACATTTTCTGTATTTCCATTATTTAAACAATTTGAGATTAAAAACCAATCTATTTTTTTATTTTCAGTATTACACACAGTAATATTTCTCATAATAATCTTCAACTCTCTGGTATCAGCCTACGTATTCGGAGACATCCTAAAAATGTTTAACTACAGATGCATTCTACACGGACAACCCATATTTGACGTAATAGAAGCGAGATATTTGAACGAATCTCAAAACGAAATTATAGAGTTAAAACCTATTATGAAAACTGTCGAAAATAATAACGAAACAAAACCATTTAACGAAGATACTGAAGTAAATATCACCGTTAAAGAAGAACACAACGAAACTCGTATAAACAAAGGCCCTAGACTGATACATTTGTCGATTTTTAACAACACTCATGAATTGGTGAATGTTTCGAAAGTCGTTCCTGACACATTAAAACATTCTTATTATTATAACGATAGTATTTGGTATAAAAATGACACGATGTATGGTAAAATAGATGTTAGAATAAGAGGAAGTGATTATGGATCTACTACTTCCTGTGATTTGGTTTTGTTCGTGCCTTTAGTATCTTTAATAGCCGCTGCTGCCTTTGGTGCTCTCATTGTACTATTCGGAAGAGGTCAAGTATCTGATAGGTGAGATATATTTGAATTATGGACAACAGTTTTGCTCTTCTTTTTGCTCTTCTTTATTTCTAGTTACTTTTGTTTTTTAGGTCGTGGTTTATGGTTTATCCTGTACTGATAGCGTCAGTTATAATGGTAATTCTTTATATAATTGCTACAATTTCAATGAAACATGGTTTGGAAAATTTTTGTTCCAAATTTCAGCATTTTACTGGATATATTACGTAAGTAACAAATTATTCATAGGCCAGTCGGTAGGGGTCATTTTAGACCAAAAGTATAAGTAATTGGCAATACGGCTGATTTTTTTCCATAAGTACCTTAAAGTATGTAGATTAATATAAAAAAAAAGTTCACCAGTCTATCGATTTCCCAAATAAAAAAAAAAGATCGAAAAACTTTTTTTTCAAATTTTTCAATATTTCGCTCTGGGAGAAAGGTAGAGAAAAATAAAAAACACCACCGAGTAGGAGAATTGTTTTGCAATAAAAAAGGTCCCCTGCATTTTTTCGTTCGAGCAACGGTTTGTCCGGAAAAAATTCGGTAAACTAAGTATGTGTTCCGCATCCGCGTGACTCTGCTGCACGGCGGAAGACGTAATATCTGAATCGCAGAAAAAAATATAAATATTTAATAAAATAAATTTTTTTTCAGTTTTTGGTAAGAATCGAGGTTGTAAATAATAAATAAAACGTAATAAATTAATTTTCACATATTTTTGTTGGAAAAAGGTATGCAAAAAAATATATCTTATTTATTTCTTAAAATTATATATTAATATATATTAATCAACTTTTTCACTATATACATTTTGTTCGTTGAATATTAATCTTTAATACGGGAGTGTCAAATTTTATTTTGAAAAAATAAAGAAGATTCCTACCCGATTCTATAAAAATTGCTATTTTCGCTTATTATACAAAAAATCATTGAATCCAAAAATGTGTGTAGATAATTAATTTTGTCAAGAAAACAGTGTTGTATTCTGTGTAAAAAATTTTATTTAAAATTGCAAAGCGCTTTCGGCTATTAAGCCATCTTCAGTGCCATACCTGCAAGTAAGCAATAATCGTTGGAAATTTTTTTAAAAAAAGAAATTAGTAAAGAATTACTTACTCGTCAGATATGATAAGTAAGTAAGTAAGTAAGTAATTCTTTACTAATTTATTTTTTTTTTAAATTTCCGATTATTGCTTACTTGCAGGTATGGCACTGAAGATGGCTTAATAGCCGAAAGCGCTTTGCAATTTTAAATTAAATTTTTTACACAGAATACAACAATGTTTTCTTGACTTTCTAGTCATGTGTACTCAGCTATAAAGATATTCAAATTAATTTTGTGCTTATAATATATTCTTGATCTTGGAAGCTTCCCGAAAATTTCTACACAAACCCCATTGAAATTACTTTAGTTTTATTAAAGTTACAGTACTTAATAAATATATTTTCTTGTAACTTCAAGATTTCTAAAATTTACAAGATAATGAAAAGTGTCGTATGTCGTAATTAGGAAAAATTAATTATCCGTGAATTTTATTTATGGAACAGACCTCCTAAATAACTGTTTCCATCCTTCGAAAAATTGTTTCGATGCCTCATTATTATATAATATATTTTTTATTGAAATACTTGGTTTTTGTTTAGAATATATTTATATACACATAGATTCAAAAGTTTTGCATCACCTTCTTCGGATGCGAAGGAATTTTTTTGCGCTAACAATTTCTTGTTGACTTGTTTATCAATGTTTACCATTTCAATATGTTCCATATTTTTTGTAATATACAGATGTTTACAGTTTTTTTTGTAAGATAACATTTTTAGTGCGATCATTTTAACATTCAAGACATTTGATTTTTACGATTTTAAGTGCAAACATGAATCGTTAAGTCATAAGTGATATTGACCGTGCAAGAATAGTGGCTTTAGTTGAAGAAGGTCATTCTCAAAGGTTCGTGGCAAACAGAGTTGACGTTTGGCAAAGTGATGTGTCTCGTGTATGGAACCGGTATCTCCAGACCAATTCTCTTCGTGATAGACCTAGAAGCGGTAGAAGGCGTGTTACTAATCAGCGGCAGAACCGCTATATCCACTTAAGTATCCGAAGAAACCCGACCATGTCAATACCAGCACTCCAAAGAGATATGAGACATGCGTTGGGAGTTCAAGTATCGATCTCGACATTACGAAGACGAATACTTGCGACAGGTTTGAGGTGTCGCCGACCAATAAGAGTGCCCAGACTACAGCCTGAGCACAGAGTTCGCCGACTACAGTGGGCTCAAGAACACGCGGCCTTGCCTGAAGAATTTTGGAATTCGGTGTTTTTTTCCGACGAGACAAGGATTTGTTTGGTACAAGATAGCCATCGAATACGTGTGTGGCGGGATCCAACGAGAGCTGCTCAGCTTGCCCATGCTCGCCCCGTGCTGCCCTTCAGAGGAGGAAGTGCTATGTTTTGAGCTGGTATCATGTTAAATGATTGCACAAAATTAATTCATGTGGAGGGAACGATGACTGCAGGTGATAGGTATCTCAGAGAGATTCTACATCCTCCTGTGATACTATGGCGCGCAGCTGTTGGCAATTCCTTCGTTTTTATGGACGATAACGCCCGACCTCATCGGACCAGAGCTGTAAATGAGTATCTTGAAACTGAAGGGATCAATCGTTTGAACTGGCCTGCCCTTTCTCCTGACATGAATCCCATAGAACATGCTTTGGACATGCTTGCCAGAGCAGTGGCAGCACGCAGAAATCCACCCAGGAGTGTACAAGAGCTTGTTCATGCGGTCCAAGAAGAATGGCGAAATATTCCTTCACAGAATATCAATAATTTGGTAAACAGCATAGGCAGGCGACTTCAAGCTTGCATAAATTCTAGAGGTGGAAAAACTCTTTATTAAAAGTTCTCATGCAGGTTCTCACTTAACCTTTTCTTTAAAAAGAATCAATTTGTATTTAATTTATTTAATTTCTAAGAATACTTTTAATGTTTAAAGCAAGTTTATTATTGGATAATAAAATTTTTTGACAAATATACACGTTTCTTTTTATTGAAACTAATTATTTGATTAATCTCTGATCCATTTATAATGAACACATTTTTTTTCTCGGAGATTTAGCGTGATGCAAAACTTTTGAATCTATGTGTATGTTACGTACCAAGCCCGATATGGTACGGAGCCGGGCTCTGTAAAAGCGATTTTGTAGCAAGTCCGCTTCGTACAGGTCATTTTGTACCAAGTCAAAATTTGCTTCTCCTTCCCATTCTGGAGTTGGTACAAAATCGCTTGTACAGAGCCCGCTCTGTACGATATCGGGCTTGGTACGTAACATATATATGAGTACCTAATTTTTGCTAAAAATGATTACGTGCTATGACAAAAAAATGCCATCTTTAAGCTGACACATCCCTCTTCAAAACGCCCTATTACTTATTTCTAAATTACATTATAACTGTACAATAGTTAATAATGTACTCCGCCGCGTTTCAGAAAATGGAGTCGCGCGGATGCGGAACACATACTTAATTTACCGAATTTTTTCAGGACAAACCATTGCTCCTACGAAAAAAAGCAAGACAGCTTTTTTATTGAAAAACACCTCCCCTACACGGTAGTATTTTTTATTTTTCTCTACATTCCTTCCAGCGCGAAATATTAGAGAATTTCTAAAAAAAGTTTCTCGATTTTTTTTTTAACTTTTTTTCATATTAATCTACATACTTTAAGGTATTTGTGACCCCTATCGTCTGGCCTATCACTTTTTTTTACGTATCCAACACAGTTTTTTATTATCAAAAAGTTTGATGATGGAACCAATAACAACGTGTTTTACAATTTAAGGTATATTCTTGCTCTCGTGTATTGAAATTACAAACAAATCAGTAAAAATACTGACAGCCATAAAAGGGAGCTGCAGAACCGAAAAAAGTCTTATGGCCGTTTGCACCAATTGATATTTAAGTAGACTTAAAGTTAAGTGGCGCTTTGAGAAAGTTTTGTTTTGCACCATGAACAACTGGTCATTTTAAGCTGCACCTAACTAAGCTTAGAAAATCGCTCGCTTAAGTGGAGATTTCTAACCTAACATTTTTGTGTTTTCATTCACATAATACGCGTCAATGATTTTTCTGATTTCGGATTTCCGTTTACCGTCTTCCAATTTCAAGTGTGTTTATTTTTTATTTTTGAAGATGTTTATGGAGGATGATTTGGAAGTATTGGATATTCTTGAAAATGGATTTCCAAGATGACGGTACAACCGTAAAAACTTTTATGAAGAATTGGATGGAAAACCTATTTCCAAAGATTTCGCTTGTATATTTTTTTATTTAGATGTCGCTCGTATAAATGCTAGAAGATTCTTTGGAGCATTTTTTACTGTATTATATACATTATAAACAATTTTCCTATTTAAAAAACAAGAATAAAATGGTTTGATTTTCAAAGAATTGACTTTTAACAGCTTTTAAAACGTTATTTCAAACCACAAAAACGAAAATTCACTCACAGAGAAATAAATAAAACTCAATTTAAATAGCGCGGTTGACAAATGTATTAAGCGCTTAGTTAAGAAGCAGAGCAAAGACATTGGTGCAAGTGAACTTCAAACTCGCCATAGCTATTCTAAGCTTATGCCTCTATTGGTGCAAACGGCCTTTACATATTTACGCACCCTGGATATCAACGTAGAAAATATTACAATATTGCCAGATTGTACAAATTTTAAGAAAGTGTTTGTAAATTTCAAATTTGAATTTACCTCACATTTATTTGATTTTTAGTTGTTCTGAATACATGGGCTACTTCTCGTTCCACAACCTATCGAGTCTACAAGACTTTTGGTCAAATTATGAAATATGCTACTATTCTTATTTGGCAGCAATATTTTTCTGGATAATTCAACTGGTTATAACAATTTTAAGGTTAGCTTCTATGGCTGATTTTCAATTTGTCACTGTATCAGTTGAAGCACCAGAAATTAATAGCAATAATGGACACACTGAAGTGAGTAAGGGATTTTTTTTAAGATAATTTGATTTTAACGATGGGTTTTGTTTTAGAAAATTCACAAAGCGCTAAACAATTCCGGTTTGAGACCGGCTTCGGAACTCTTTCCAAGTGAAGAAGATGGATTTGTCGATGAAGAATTCGTAGTCGTAGCGTCCACACATGTTTGAATGAGTTTTCGAAATATTTTTTGAATGTAAAGCTTCAACATGAAGAATTAGATCAATGTGGACAATAAGCACAAAAGCTATTTACAATTTCGAGAATATAAAGGATGATTAATATTTGTTTTAAAATAATTATGATAGTATTTAAGCTTGGTTAGCGACTTTTTTGTCAACTTAAATAGCGTGAAGACATAAAATTAGGCCAAGTAGATTTCAATGTGTTCATGACTTAATTTGCGCCAAGAAAACTTCCAACTATAATAACCGTTAACGTGAAACTCACACTCTTGATAATGTTTAATTGTTTTTCCAACGCACCGTTGAGGAAAATTTGTGATAAAGTGAATATTTGCAATAAAAAAAGGCTTAATAATTCATTGCAAACACTTAAGTGCACTTATACCAATGTTTGTCCAGAAAAAACTTCTAAATAAAACGATAAAAGATAAGTATATTTATTTCATTAGGTACCTACTCACTTAGTCCCCAATTTTTGTTAATCGTATTTTTTGTTATTTATTTTTTTTATAATAGATACATTTTAATGTGGAGTTGCGATATTTTTCAACCCAAAATACTCCCACGCAAAAATGCACTCTAAATCTCGCAATAATAGCAAATGTCTTGTATGTCGGGGGCTCACGAGGTGGTCTGCCACACTTCTGTGCCATCAGAATCACAACTTCTCCAGAGGGTGCCTCCGCAATGGTCAATTTGTTAGGCCGGTGTTTTAACAGCAAGCGGAAGCAATGTAACCGAACAAAATTATCAACAATCACGTTATGTAGGTTAGATGGATCCATCTAACTTCCAAAGTCCTCACGAGTGGGCCCCAAAAGACTTTTTAACATTTTCTTGATCCCACGCACCCATCTCTAGTAGTAGATACTTCATGAAAAATCCGGTAGTTCGGATAGATACTGGGATAGATATTTGTCAAAAAAGCCATCACCCGTGACAGACTTCAGTCGGAACTAGCCCGACATTTGCATTCACGATATAAAGTATATTTGTGGCTCTGAGTGTGCACCAGAGCGCTACCTGAAATGGAAAATTGCCTTGTTTGCAATACAAACCGCTTTGTCGGTAGGCTAGTTCTTGAAGAGATTATGGTTGTGGACAATCGTATACGGAGGGGAGAGCTGATAGTTCAATAAATAAAAATGATTCAGTGGCTTTTTGTTTCAATTAACAGCTGTCTGCTTGTGATTGTCGAAACGAATGCTATAGACTCCACAATAGCCATATGTATTAGGTAATTGAAGATCAGACAATCGAAAGTAGATCTACGTGGGATATACACAACTGAATATGCTAGAGGTCTTTCCGCTTATGTCAAAGGAAAAAATAATAAAAATATGCATAGAAGACAACCAGAAAATGTCTGACAATTTCCGACTGACGTCTGTAACGGCTCTTTTGATAAATATCTATCCCAGTATCTATCCGAACTACCGGATTTTTCATGAAGTATCTAGAGATGGGTGCGTGGGATCAAGAAAATGTTAAAAAGTCTTTTGGGGCCCACTCGTGAGGACTTTGGGAGTTAGATGGATCCAACTAACCTACAAAACGTGATTGTTGATGATTTTGTTCGGTTTCATTGCTTCCGCTTGCTGTTAAAACACCGGCCTAACAAATTGACCATTGCGGAGGCACCCTCTTGAGAAATTGTGATTCTGATGGCACAGAAGTGTGGCAGACCTCCTCATGAGCCCCCGACATACGAGACATTTGCTATTATTGTGAGATTTATAGTGCTAGGAGGCAAAATGTTATGCTCAGGACGCAACTACAAGACGCCACCAGCGCCAAATCGGAGGGCCTACACAGTTTTAACTCATCACGATCTCTTAGTTATCATTAAGACTACAACATATCAAAAAAAATCGAAAATCGTACGAGAGCCAGGATTAACTATAAAATGGTGCAGGGTCCTTTGTTATACACTTTAGGAAAAACTATTCATTGAAATTTTCGGTGTCATTATTTCTAAGAGATTTTCCATTTTATCTAAATATCTAAATATGCAAAATTTTATTATCAAAAACATTATAATTGAAAACTGTTCTTCTAACAACACAGGAAATTCATTGGCATTGGCACATGTTAGGTGGTTTTGAAGATCCTAAAAAATCGTGTTCGTTTTGCTTAAAAGTCGTGACGACTGAGGCGTCATGCACAAGTGCTTGAAGCCCAAATAAACGAAAGCAACAACAGTCTTACTTTGGCTTGGACAATAATTTTTCTTTATAGTTTCACAGAAGCTTTACTAGATCTTGTCTGTTTCGTACAATATTACATCGGTGCTAATATCACAAATGACTCTCGGTTCCCAAAAGGGTGTTTAATCTCTTCTCTTTGCTTTGGGGTTTGTTCAAATTCTCAGAGTAGATATTTGGTTCCAGACCTGTACACAAAACTGTATAGACAAATGTCTACCTCAAATTATAAAATGTCATATCTTTTTCCAACTAATGTCATATAACTGACCTTTATTTTATTTTATATCTATTTGTTTATCAATGATTGCAATTTATTTGCTTCAATGAGATCACAGCGGTATTATCAGTATATAGAAAAAGGTGCACAAGTAGTGGATAGAAAATGGAGAGGTATGTATTGAAAATATTTCAAATGTAGATATTCCCATTCATCTTTTTTTTAACAAATAACTGTTTTTAATTTTTCAAATTCTAAATGATAAAATAAGGAATTAAACAGTTTTAGAAGGCACTATAAACGAGCGGTTTTATATGAAGGGTTAAGGTCAGCGTCCACTAAACGGACCGGATCGCATTTCAAAAATCCACTATTAGATTCAAATGTGACAGCATCCACTAGTAGGAACGCGCCGGAATGGACTATATTAAAAAAATTTGAAGCGAGGGGTAGGTATGAAAATATTTGGCTGCATTCTGCTAACTTCCTCATTGCTCTGAATTGTTGACTCAAAATCCACTGGTATATGTGAAACTTCCCCCTGAATCGATTGGAGAAGACTAGAACGGTCTATTTATCATATTAGTCAAGTTATGAGTATCTTTAGTTTTGAAAAGTGGATTTTCGAAAATTTCATGACTCTATTTGGAGGAGAAAAAATGATTTTATACAAAAACAAACTGTGCCAGTCCATTTCTCGTCCCAAGAAACCCCTCGGGACGAATTTTGAGCATTTCTTATGTCGAAAACATTATTTTTTCGAAAATTTTGAAGGAAGGAAATATTTAATATAAATTGGTATTCGCTAACTTCTTTATTGCTCAAAATTCACTGGAAGATGTAAAATTTTCCCCTGAATCGATTGTTGAAGACTAGAACGTTCTATCTATCATATTAGTCGAGTTATGAGTATATTTAGTTTTGAAAAGTGGATTTTCGAAAATTTCATGACTACAGTTGGAGGGAAAAAAATGATTTTATACAAAAACAAACTGTGCCAGTCAATTTTTCTTCCGAAAAAAACCCAGCTCGACGAATTTTGAGCATTTTTCATGTCGAAAACATTTTTTTTGTCGAAAATTTTGAAGAAAGGCGTAGGTATGGAAATATTTAAAGTAAAGAGGTTCTGTCTAACTTCCTTATTGCTTGAAAATATCAACTTAAAATACTCTGGTATAGGTAAAATTTTCCCCTAAATCGATTACCGGAGATTATCTATCTATCATATTAGTCGAGTTATGAGTATCTTTAGTTTTGAAAAGTGGATTTTCGAAAATTTCATGACTCCATTTGAAGGAGAAAAAATGATTTCATACAAAAACAAACTGTGGCAGTTCGATTTCTCGTCCCAAAAAACCCCTCCCAACTAGCAAAATAAAATGTAATTCTAAGAGGACTGAATTGTTGTATAACAGTCGAATAGCGTTGTTTTAAGGACTTTTTATTTTTATTACGCCTTTTGTTGCGATAATTTTGTTTTTTAAAGAAAATTTTTGTATTAAATGATTCTATAGTGACTTTTACAATATATGCTATAACGCATTATACGATCATTTCTTTTAAAATGCTAAAATACCTTATAAGCAAGTTTATACAATATCAAAAATATTATTGTATAAGACTTTTATACCTATTGTATAAGAGTTCTATAATATACTAGATAACTAACAGCTACAACATTATAAAATAGTTAGTTAAGCTTGTCTTATTGAAGCTTTATAATGCTGTATAATAAATATTGTAAAGCATTCAATTGCGTTGTATTATAAAACACTTTTTAGTTGTACCTATAGTGTTTAAATATTCTTCGATATAAAACAGTTATCGTATACCGTTCCATTTCACAATGAAATATTGTGTAAGGCATTTCTTTGGGATAAAATTGTTGTTTTATAAATCGCCATGTTTAAATAAGCAATTATTGTACCGCTATCGCCGCCATTATGATCAATTGATTTGGAAACATGAAACTATATTGAAAAAAGGGACTTTATCATTATTCAGAGAATTATATTGTAAAAGAATATCCATATGAAGTGATAAACTATTAAAATCATAAGAAAACAGTATTTTATAAGGATATTCTATTTCATTATTTTTTTAATATCTACTTGAAACTTAACCAGAATCGAAGCGCTTCATTTTCTTGCCAAATATATATCTATAATCTATCAGTAAAATTTGCGGCGCATCAAAATTTGTGTTATTAAACCATCCAAATGAAATTATAATTTTTACTATCGATGTCCGCCCAAGCGGCCCAAGTCGTTTTGATACGTCTCCATTTCTACAAATGAAATGTATGATGCACGTTCAAGTTGAAATATAATTTGGTTCTGATATTCTTCACTAAAAAATGAAATGCTCGAAATAACAGCATTATAAAAAAATATATTGCATTATACAACCATTTTGTGAGACTTTCATAGTGCCGCTTCAATCCCATTTTATAGATGTGACTACACGACACACTATTAAATAATTTTATAGTAGCTGTGTAAATGATTATGAAACAGTCGAGTAAGAGTTGTATGAACTTTTAAAATAGAACTGTTATACAACCAAACAGTTGTATGGAAATGGGCCCTTTAATTGTTTTGTAGACTGTTATAAGAATTTTAGTATCCTATAAGACATATCTTGTAGCTGTTTATACAAACCTTATAGAATTTAAATTGCTACTTGGGCTGGGGACGAATTTTGAGCATTTTTTATGCCGAAAACATTTTTTTGTCGAATATTTTGGAAATATTTAATATAAACTGGTTTCCGCTAACTTCCTTATCGCTCGGATTTATAGATTGAAAATCCACTGGAATATGTAAAATTTACCTCTCATATTAGTCGAGTTATGAGTATCTTTAGTTTTGGAAAGTGGATTTTTGAAAATTTCATGACTCCATGCGGAGAAAAAATGATTTTATACAAAAACAAACTAGGCCAGTCAATAATTCAACCCAAAAAACCCTTCCAGACGAATTTTGAGAATTTCTTCTGTACTTTATACCGCATTCGGGTTGCTCGACTTCGGCGCGTATCGTGCTCGCAGTAGCCCGACAATCACTCGGGCTGCCATACGCTCGATACCATAGAGAAATGGTTAATTTGTCTATGCTCGATACTATCGCAGTGCTTGTAGCATCTACGAATAATATTTCTGATGACTGAATTAGGTGCTTTGCTGCACGCTGTATTATTGGGTTGCATAATGAAATAGCCTAGTCTTCCTCATTACGGGCTATTTTGTAAACTGAATGAATGAAATGTTTTAGATTCTCTTCCAGCTGAAGAAACATACCTTCACCAGATCTATCTCTATATTGGCGTTTAAACTGAGATTTCCACAGATTGGAAAAATCTTCTTTAGATGGAAAGTAGTTTCTGTCGCGTCATATTTTTCGCCTAATTGCTCCATTTTGCTAAAGCAAAAGCTGTTTTAGGCTGAAGCAGATGAATGTCCCTTTCCAAACAAATGAAGAGTTTCTTTCTTTGTTTCTTCTCCTCTGTATCTGTATCTGTATCTGTAGAGTGGGGAGGGTGAGTGTGTAGGCTCACAACACTTAGGCCACATGTGACCCATTGTACATCCTCCCGAGTTGTCCTCCTAGGTCATTGTCCACCCTGTCCTTCTCAGGAAGGTGGACAGGTCACTGGGAGACATCTCCTTTATATCGGCAGGTGTAGGCCAAGACTCACCGAACACACACTCTCTTATTGACGATAACTCCGGACACTCGCATAAGACATGCCTGACAGTTTCATCTTCCTGTACACATTCTGCATAGAGGTGTGTCCACTAGCCCCATAGTATGGAGGTGTTTCCTTAGTTGACAGTGACCAGTCAGAAATCCTACTGTTAAACGTAGGTTTTTCCTGGTCATCGCCAAATATTTCTTCGGTGCCAGCTTTCCAGGATCGCCCAGGGTGATCCTGGCAAGACTGCATCCTTTGATTCCATCCCATCTCTCAAGGGATTGAGCATGGGTGTAACGTTTGGCTAGTTCCGCAATTGTCGAAGTCGTTAGGCCGTAGGTGTCACTGGGTCCTAGAATTTTCAGTCCAGCGGCTTCCCTGGCTGAAGAATCAGCAGTGCGATTTCCTTTACTCCTGTCGTGCCCTTTAACCCACCTCAGGATAATATTGTTATCTGCCGAGGCTTCTTAACAAAGCTGCCAGCACTATCTATTGTATGGTTGTGAATGTTCTAATATTAATCACACATGGCCACTCTTTAATCAAATTGTCAACATTTTTAGGTTTTGTTCGGGGATGGAATGCCTGATTTTCAATAAAAACTATCAATTATTCTGGGCAATTAATATTTCTTGAAAGATGTTCCCTTTTTCGTTCTCCTTTCAATTTATTTGTTCAAGTTCTAAACTGGCAATTATAGGTTCTCTTAATAACATGTTATCTGGCTTTTTCGGCTGATGTATTTATGGTCCTAGTGATATACCATGTATTTTTTCAGATTTGTTCCAGGTCGTGAACCCATCTCCAAAAAAGAAGTATTTTTTCAGAAGTCTGCCCATGATTTCATGAAGCTATCTTCAAATATTTTTAAATTGATTTACCAAATGTTATATTTTTAATACTGTAATATTTTGTTATTGTCACTGGCATACGATATAATACTCAATAAGCCAGTGGTCCATTGGATTAACTATATTTACATATAAACGGCTCATTTGGCAAATATGCGTTTCTTGATATACCTAGTTAGGTTTGTTAGGTTATGTAGATAAAAACGTAATTTTTCTCTACTTACTTTTACCTCAACCTCTTCCTTAGTTTTAAAATTTGTTCGTATTTCTTTTGAGTTCACAACGTGATGAGTATAATTGTCGGACCACTATAACTATATTTAAAAAAAAAAACGGCTTTAATAGCAAAATGTTTTGTATACATATCAAGCGAAGAAGTTCGTAATGACGAAAATTATTCTTTTTTTGTAGAAACAATAACGCTGTTTTGCAACCGTTAGTATCGAGCGTATGGTAGCCAGTTTTGCCAGCAGCTTCTGATTTTTCGTACTAAATTTTGTTGAATTCCGTAATAGGTTGGGACTTGTTCGTAATAGATTTTTTTTTGAAATTTTCTGCATGTGGTGTCCATTCAAACGGTTAACGGAAAACCAACACAGATGTCAAGAAAAAAATATACAAAACAACATAAGTCGAACAGAAATTGTAAAAATAATATCTAATTGGGAAAAACTTCTCATAAAATCGTTTATAATACTAGTGAAAGATGAATGAAAATATTCTTGAAAAGACCTGAGGTTTAGGAAGAGATTAAATAGTCGTGACGTGACATCAACAGTCAGAGAGAAGTATTTGATTTGTCCATGTCAAAAGTCGAACGCCGGTAGTGCCAGTGCAAGGAATGAAGCCAATGCCAACTGCAGGGTTAAGGCAAAATTACAGCGTTTTTTTGTTAACGATGTGTTATGTCTGAGATCTTTGTTTTTGATTTTTGGTTCTCTGGCCAAAATAATAAAAACGAAATAAATTGCATAGCGGCGTAATAGTGTAATAAATAAATCCATTTGGTAATAGATCTATTACGAACGTAATAGTGCTGGCAACGCTGATGGTAGCCCGACAATAGGTCGGGTGGTCGGGATATCGGTCGCTCGTTTCAAGGCAGGCATCGGCAAATACGGTAGCAAATACGGTAGCGGTACCGAATGCGGTATACTATACGCTCGATACAAAAATGCTACCCGGGCCCATCCCATCTAGTGGACGCTTACCTTTAATCCTCAACAAATAGTCTAAAAAAAGAATCTTTTTTCCAGTGTCACATATAATTTTCTTCGTCGCAATTTTCTTCTCATCAGTGATAGGTGCCGAGGAGTTTTGTGACATATTCGACGTATTCAATTACCGATGTATTTTATACGCGAAAGCGTCCACCAAATTCCTGGATATTATTTACAAAAACCAAAGTGAGACTCTCGAAAATGATAATGAAACTGAATTAAGCTTCGTCCGATTGAATTTGGGCATAGACGAACAAGATTATGAAATGGAAATGTTTAGTAGCAATAGAATGTTCGATATCAGCATTGCCGAAAAAGTACCAGGGGTAATTATGTATTTTTTAAGAACTATTCGGAAAGTTCGAATACGATTGCGTCTCTTCGTATTCAAAATCGGAATTCTCCAAGCTAAGTGGACTTGAAGGTTAATCCCCACATCATGTTTTCTGGGTGCTCAACACTTGAACTGAATCTTTGTACCATTACCCATGTTACCCATGTTATAGGCCACCAGTTTATCTGTCATGTCATCCATTATTCCATCCAGTGTGGACATTTTTTGTTCTTCCTTAATGACATGCTGTATACATTTCTGCCAATTTGTAGGAGTTACATTTTCAACTGCTCTCAATAATAGGCCTTTGACATCTGCCAACTTGAAAGTTGTGTTTTTAGCTGCCACTTCATTCTTTATTTGTGCCCATATCAATTCAATGGGATTTAACTCACAATGGTATGGTGGCAGACGTAATACAACTTTGTTGGATGCTTTTGCCATTTCATCGACAACATACAAATTATGGTTATCTTTATGTTGTCGGATTGGGTATAAGTGCTCACACCTTCTCATATTCACATCAAATTGTATATTTTTAGTTTTCAACCATTCCTGCATTTCAGCTTTCCTTGATTACGAAGAAGGAATCTTCTCAACTTCTCAATTCTGATCGTTTCTTCAGAGCTTGTAAAATTTTATCAACTGTAGATAACTCGTTATTAAAAAAAATTATGGACTATTCTTCGAACTGAATTTTTATACCCATCATCACAATTTTTAAGAAGTGCCGGTCTTCCACAAATATTTTTTGAGCTGGTAATTGTTCCACTACTACGGTATTCCTTCAATATTCTGTAAACTGTTGACTTTGCTACTCCTGTAAGAAAAATGTTCAGAATTTAATACTATTGTTAATTGGAAAATTATAATGATCACTTACCGACTGCTTGAGAAATTTTCGATATAACATCAACAATTTTGGTATTCGGCATTTCATCCAATATTTGTTTATACATATTTATTATGTATTGTTTTTCTGACATTCCTAAATGGCCTAAGCTTAGCCGTTTTCGTGGTTTTGGCGGACTACGCGAATAACTGGTACTTGGAGTAGAGGGATTCATAATTGCATAAATTCAACACAGGAGTTCTGAAAAGAACTATTTTAGCGTAATAAAGTGGAAAACTAGGTTTGTTCCCGTAGCAAGGTTCCTAACTGTTATGGACATATTGAGTCTGCGCAGTATCAAAAAAAGCGCTCAAGAAGAGCCTGAACTCTGATACCGCGCAGATTCAATATGTCCATAACAGTTAGGAACTTGCTACTGGAACAAACATAATAAGTAAAAATGATGGAATAACAAGGAAACGAAAACGATCATAAAAACAATATAATTTATTTGACAGAACTGTCATTTATCAGGAGATGTCAATGTTAAAAAGTGTTGTGTGAAACTGGGCGGAATCTGACCAATCAGAGGTCTACAGAATTGCCAACTTAAATTCAAATCACTCGTTCTGGTTTTTAAATAAGGTATAGCCAGTTCCAAATCTCCCTTCTTATATAATCCTTTGTGATTCCACAAAACGGCTCCGGTCCTTTGAAGGCACTCCTTTATAACCTTCTTCAGCTAGCTGATCTGCCATTCCATTCCCTGCAATCCCATCATGTGCCGGCACCCACATTAGAGACACTTTGTTGTCTCTTGCAAGCATGTTAAAGGTACATTTACATTCAATTACGCGCGTGCTTAAGTTTGAAATTTGCTCGCTTGACATATGACGTCTCCATGTATCCATTTACATTGAAAATTTTACTTTTGCTTAAGCTTGAGCGGGCTTATTCTTCTGCTTGACAAATGCAAGCAGAAAGACAATTTCATTTAAAATTTTAAGGTTATGTTACGATTGTTAAGAACTTTGAAGAGGAAAAGCTTCATCACCAATAAAAAATGTTGGCACTTCTTCTGGAGTATGGGGAAGAAGTTTACTTGTTGGTATATGTGCCTGCTGAAAGGTTTTTTCCAAATGTGGAATTTTTCAATATGCCACCATCACTCTGTGCTCCATAAGACCCAATATCAACAAAGATAAAATTATATTTTACATCACATATTGCTAATAGTATGCTAAGTATTGCTAAATAAATGTCTCGTGCCCAAAACCTTTTTTGCGAATTTTCTTTCTTACACAATTTTTGGGCCGTTTTTCATGTAATGTTATTACGATAGATGCTAGAGAGCAGAACTTTTAAACTTATTCTCGTCTATTATTTTTATTTATATAGGTATCCAACTCACGATAAACTACAAGACAAATAACATAACCAAAAAATTTAGAACCAATGTAAATTATCATTATGTGAAATGTCAATTAAGCAAGAGATTAAGCACGCGCGTAATTGAATGTAAATGTAACTTAAGGGGTTCTTTACAGTTTTACATCAGTTTATACCTAGTTGTTAGTTGGCTGTCAGTGAATATTTCAATTTTTTGTCCGGTTTATCATCTTCGGATGTTTTCATCAATGCAGGCTATAGCGACAATCGTCTTTGCTTGGAACACAGTTGTGTATCGACCAAGGCTAAGAGACAGTTCTTCCTAGGTCCATTTATACTAGCCCCAGTGCCTTTTCTATTTCACTTGATATCGATTGATAATTATATAAAAATTTAAATATAACATAATTTTTTTGGTTATCCCGTTTACTCTGACGCTCATTGTATACTATCGCTCCGGTCGAAACGTCCTTACTCCAGCTGAATAATATTTTACAGACAAAAGATATATACATGATGAACGGAGAGCTTTGGATAGATAACGAAACTCTAACCGGAAGAGCTCATGTTGGAATGACAACCACAATTTTCGAATCTGTACTTTTATGTGATTTTGTGGCTTTTGTCCCATTAATATCTTGCATAACATCAGTATTTTTTACGCTGTTGGTTGTACTGTTTTCTAGATCCGGAAGAGGATCATTGCAATCGTAAGTGAAACATTAGATTAGATTAGACCATGGAGTATTAGACATTAAAACGTTGTATATTGGATATAGTTTAGTTGGCGCTTTAAGTATGTGTCAAAGTTGTGAACAAAATTCACTCTATGCCATAACTTGTGTCAATTGTCTATACATTCTGATTGACACACATTTTGTGATTGATGACATCACAGAACTTCGAATAGGGCATGTCCGCGACAGTTGACAGTTGACAATACCCCGGTGGTAAAACAATAAACAATAGACACGATGAAAAATTATCAAACAACGAACAACTATTAACATATTATATTATATATTATTAAATATGCAAGCTCAACAATTAAAATAGCTTTAAAAGTACACTGAAGCAAAACCAACTAAACTCAAACACGATCTATCATTATAAAACAGCATAACCTCACTATTAAGTACCACGTGCTCTGAACGCTTTGTTTATTGTTTTACCACCAGGCTGTTGTCAAACTAGTTAGTGACTTCACGTGGACGTGCCCTATTATTCTCACCACACATGTTTGAGGTGGATTCATACAGCAACAACTAAACTAAAACCACAAAGATCAATATTTAATCGCTCATGCAATAGGCTTGTTCGTAGAGCAATCACAAACAGCCTAAGCAATAATCTAATTCAAATGGTGGCTGGTTAACATTGTCAGGACCAGTAGGTATTCTGTGTTCAGAATTTGACGCCTGCGTTGCTTCAAATTCATTGAAGAAATTAATTTCTATAGTAGTTAGCCATCTTTATTAGTTTAAATTTTAATTTTAATTGCCAAGTTTCTTGCATGAGCATCTACATTACGTTACTTCCTTTATTTCTTTGACCTAAACGTTTACAAAGAGCGCGTTGTATCAAGCTCCAGTTTAATGATAACTGATGTTTAGACTGTGACAGATTTATGTAATTAACAAAAAATGTTTTTGATGGATAGTCTTTAATTATTGACCACTTATTTTAGAATTCCCCCAGCCTTTCTGTACGTATATCCATTGGTAATCGTCGCCAGTGTCATGACCATTATGTCTATAATCGCTTGCAACCTCCTTTACAGTGGTTTGGACGTATTTTGTCAACATTTCGCCCATTTAACGGGACATATCAAGTAAGCATTCGGACTTTTTATATGACGCAATAATCTCTTAACAATCCACCAATACGTTTTAGATGTTCACCCTTGATGGATTACTTTACAAAAGAACAAAAAAGAGGATATAGACATCTTTATAGTCACATGTCCGTTAGCAAAACAGCATACCTTGCAGCTGCGCTGTTTTGGATTGGTGAACTTGCTGTGGGACTTCTTAGGCTTCTCTCTGCTGCCGATTATACCTTTACCACTGTACTGATAAAATCTAAAAATAAAATTCACGACGAGGATGCTGAAGATATATTTCTCGTAATAAATTTTCATTGTACTATTCTTAATAAGCTACGTTTACATTCAGCCACTGCTTCTGTTACTCGCTCCGCGGTAGGTATTCACTCCATTTTTAGTCAATTTATCTCAGTTGTGAGCAGGAAGGTTGGCACGCCTGCCGGTGCTTTGATTCTCGTCCGAGAAACCCCCACCGAGCCGAGCAACGGTAGGTATGTAGCACGTGTTTGCATTGGTACTCCTGTCACTTTCATGCTCGCTTCCACAGTAGTGAGCAGAATGTAAATGGTGTAATAGGAATATGTTCAGGGTCGCAACATCACTTTTGCCCAAGTTAACAAGGGACGTTTGCACTGTTTCATTATTTATTATTTTTTAGATGCATTGGGATACAACGCCTGCGCCTCAACTGGCTATTGTAGTAGAAACATTAAAAAGAGACTACAAAGAGGTTTAAGATTTGATTATGCCAGCTGTTAAAAGCGATAGTAAATATCTCAACCACAATATGGTTTTTATTTTATATTTAAAAAGTTCGTTTTTATACAGACCGTAGAGAAATATAATATAATTTATTTTGTCTATGATACAGACCTCTAGCACAAGGTCAAGGCAACATTATGGTACTAAAAACAGAGTGAGTAATTTATGAGTTAACATGGTTTTGAATTGTGTTATATTTTAAATATAAAAAATATCCATCTAAAATAGATATTAGGTAACGATCACATATTTAGAGGGCAGGGGGTCAGGGTGGGAAGTAAAGGTGTGTAATACTAATGGCAATACTAATGGCACTTTCCAACCTTCAATAACGTTAGTAATGACAGCATTACATATATGGTTGTGAATAAATTTAGTTGTTTCATTGATTCAAACCGGAGTCAAGTGACAAATCAAGCCTTAAACTAAATCTTACGCTCGAAACTCAGAGTATATAACAAGATGACAGCCATAGTCAATATCTAGGTCAGAGTTTCGGTCAACATTTTTATAAATTCAAGGTTATGGTTATCTTTCTGGAAATAGAATGGGGCTTATTATTTCCAAATGCATAAAACAGGCTTATAAAAAGTAGACTGCTTGTGGACACACTGGACACTGAAATTAACGGTATTATAAAAGCCCATGAAGCTCACACACACATAAAGCAATTCAAATTTTCTCAGACAGTCAAGCAGCTTTAAAAACATTAAGCTCTTACCGTGTAGCGTTCCAAGTTTGGATCAAACTACCTGAAGAAATTTATTTCAATAACAATCGAAATCAACAAAGTGTCACTGGTCTGGATCGCTGGTCAATCTGGTGTATGGATGGCATCGAAAGGACAGAGACTCTCTAGCAAGGAAAGATGCACCAACAACAGCAAATGGCAAAAGGGAACAATCACAAAACAGTCTAACCTATAGAAGTAAAAGTCCAATCGGATTACCTAGAATGAAAAAATGAGGTGTCAAACCCATCCACCTGAAGCGCTAGTTGCAATTGAGTTGTCGAAATAGGCAAGGCAGCTGAGGCCGAAAAACAGACTAAGGGAAGAAGAATTTCAGCGATCGCGGTGGATCGCTTTTTTAATGGAAGTTTGTTTTTGAATGACCAATGTCCGATTTCACCAACCATTTCCTAAAGTCAGGTAATACCTAAAACGAATTTAGGAATTCCTAAATGCAATTTACATTTTACCACGCGCTAAGTAAGCCTAAGGGTGGGTATTATAAAACTATTTTGACATATAACTAAAAGTTAACTTGTAGAATGACGACACATGTTATAGTTAACTTCAAAATGGTGGAGTTAACTTTGTCGGGTGGAAGAGGTATCGATTAAAGTTAACTTTATGGTAAAATCGGGTTTTCGTGATTTGATAGTTGCTCTGTTCTGTCGGTTCAGTCAACAATTTGGCATTTTTAACCTTAAAATTATACTGTGAATATTTTGATTGTTTTTACTTTGTTTTCTTTGAATTTTGCAATGTTAACAAACGATATCCAAGATATTTTTGAGGAACTTTTAACCGACGATGAAGAAGATGCTATGAATATTGTTGAAGGCACTCGGCGACGAAGGATATTTTGCACTCCACCATGTCCTTAAATTCTTCCACTAATGATAGAAGAGATTCAATTTCCTCATTGGAAAAGTTTATGGCTCGTCTATACATTCAGACAGGAACAAATAAAATAAAAACTCGACACTGGGAACGAAATAACAAATATACCAAACAGACATCTCAAAACTAGACCATAAAACTAAAGTCATAGACTAAAGTCAAAATGCCAAAACTCTAGGCCATAGAGAATATTTCTCTATGCTCCAGGTTCTTCTTTTTTTTGAAAATGTAACTTTTATAAAACTGACATTTTAAAGTTAACTTGACAGTTAAATTCAAAGTTAACTTCAAGACATGTTTATAATACCCGCCCTAAGAGTGATTATTTTATAAATCTGTTCAGCGCTTAATTCCTTTAGTTTTGGATGGCGAATAAAGGCAACCCATTCATTCAACAACAAAGGGTCATGTTTGGGAAACCTATGTCATTTTGATGCAATATCTGTACACCCAGGAGCGCAACACTTCACACCAACCATTATAAAAATTATGAATTATCACACTTGATAAGACTTACAGTACCTAATTAAAATACAAATAACAGCAGCAAATGGCAAAAGGAAACAATATATAAAAGACAATGGTGACAACAACTATATGACAGCTTTGATGAATTTTAAAATATTTTCTTCCTTTCGTGCTAAAGGCCTTAGCTGCCAGGCCTGTTTCGACAACTCAATTGCAGCTAGCGCTTCAGGTGGATGGGTTTGAAACCTTATTTTTGTATTCAAGGTCATCCTATAAACTTTCACTTCTATAGGTTAGACCACAGACATATAAAAAACAATAGACAGAGCTATTCATTCATAAAATACGAACCATTCCAGAACACGTGACTTTGACAGGTCGGCCATCTTTGCTGAGGGGCAGACAAAGTTCTTTTATGGTTCAGTTCACAGACATATAAAATTTATATGTCTGTGGGTTAGACTGTTTTTTGCACATCCATCTTTGATTTTTTGTTTGTGCTTGGTGCTTGTATGATTGTGCAAGATTTTTGAAGTTAGTTTCCTTAGTTTTATCTGTGTTTATAAACTATTTAATTAGGATCACCACTTTTTCTGCTATGGGGTGAGGATGTTAAACACATTTTATGTATTTTGTTTATTGATATATATTTTTCTCGTTTCGTAGCATTTCAACTTGACGACCAGAGGATATTCCTGTTGCCGTAAAGTGTGAATAAATATAATATTAGTTTCGAAAAACAACTATCATGACCAGGTGCAACGATTATAAACCCTACAGGATTGCTTATTCGCTTGAATCTTTCGTCGGTGCTTACGTCACCAGTGGACCTCGACTGATTTAAAATATACTGCAATCGTTAATATTTTCCACTTTTTTCTAGTTTATTTGCAAAAAATAATTATAAATTAATTTTTTTGGGTGAAATGTTATTTTAAAAAGTTATATTTAGTGGTATAAGTAGTTATAAAATATAAATAGACGTTCGAAACAATAACTTTGAATTGAAGAAACTTGCTTATAATTTATTTTGCACAGAAACAGAAGCAAATCTACGAGATGTACTTATGGGTTAATTGATGGGTAAACTCAGCATTATGTATTTTTCTTCTTATGGGGAAAATAAAATAGACGCCTTATGCACTAATAAAAAATTTATTAATAAACAATTTCTTAAAACCTCTATCATCTCTTGTGGTACTCACACATTTTCTCTTCAAAAATTTTTTTCTCTGGGATTGATAATTATTGTAAATAATCCTAATAATTTTTCGAAGTTTACAAAGGTGGATTCATGCAAGAAAAAATTAAAACTAAGATTAATTTAAAACTAAAACTAAGGAGATAAAACCATGTTATTTTTCAATTTAAATCTAAATTTCTTAGTTTCTTGCATGAACATCTACATCATACGTACATGCTCATGCAAAAAAATAAGAAATTCAGATTTAAATTAAAAAATAATATGGTTTTATCTTCTTAGTTTTAGTTTTAAATTAATCTTAGTTTTAATTTTTTTTACATGAATCCACCATTATAAAACCATGTAATGTAGATGTTTATGCCAGAAACTGACAAGCTAAGGCATTCTTTTTAGTTTTAGCTTATATCTTAATTTCTTATTTTTTGCATGATCATCTACATTACATGATTCTCTGTTCTAGGTTTTAGTTTTAAATTAATTTTAATTTTTGCTTGCATGGGACATTGAAACGCGAATCCAAAAATTTTGTATTTACACTGAAATAATGTGCTTCGTATTTATAGACTTTCTTGATTGACAATTAGAGAAGTTTACTTACCACCTGTATTAATAAACAACACCTTCAAAATTGAAAAAACGGATAAAATATCGTCAAAACACACTTTGTAAACAAACGATAAACCATATAATTAAAAAGGTTAGGTCCAGTGATGACGTATTCGTCCGACTTGAGCGAGGCGAACACAGAGTTGAATGGAAATAAGCAATCCTGTAGGGTGTATAATCGTTGGACCAGGTGCTCCTACAAAAATTGTAAAAGTGATTCAAGAAAAAATAAAAAAAATCAAGTTTTGCAGGTTTCCAAAAAGAAACAACTTGTTAAAATGCCTCAATTGGATAAAACTGTGTGGGAATGAAAAATTAACTCCAGAAAGTATTGATAAAAATACGTATATATGCAGTAAGCACTTTTCTGGAAAATTTACCTATACGTTGAATCCTAACCCCTTTTCGCAAGTACAGGTCAACTCTGATAAAGATAGTTTTGACATAGGTGGCCGGACTAGCTCCGACCAGGACGTAACCCGTCTCAAACTTTATGTATTCAAGAATCAAGGTCAGGATAAAAAAGGAACAAAAAACCACATCTTTTTAATACTGTTTTAATACACTCTTAAGAAAATATAATATAAAAACATAACATAACATTTGATTACTTTTCTGTAAAATACTCTCCATAACAAATTGAACACTTGGTCGCCTTCCGTTCCCTTGATTGTTCTGATCTTATACGATTCTCTTCTTCGTTTATTCCATTAGAATAATAAGTAGAGAATACCCAACTTTCTACGTATTTTATGATATCGATCATCTCGTATTCAGATATTTTACCACCGTTAGCAATTAACCTCACTATTTTCGAAAAAATCCAAATGTATCTATCCGTTTTGTTAACGGGTACGTTTACATAATCATCTTCGTAGTAATGTGGGTTGCCAGTTTGACGCCACAAGTCGTATTTTCTGGAGTAGTTCGCTGCTTTGCCGCCGCAATACTCCATAACGATTTTGATCAAATGTACTTGAGCGCCGTTATTGGGAAATAGATCCTCCAGTAGGTCGTTAAAGTATCTCGTCGCCGCTTCTATGACGTCTCCGACTATATGCATTATCATACCCTGGATATCTGTTCCAAAATTAGCGATAAGACGTAGAGCGTATACAGCAAATTCTTCTACGTTAGGCACATGTAGACCGTTCAAAGAAAAATCGTTTATGAAACTTATAGTCTGACTACTCGATATGGCGTTTTCAGTGGGTAGATTCGACAAAAAGGCACGAGCTTGTTGCTTATTCAAGGCACTAAATTCGTTCATGTTGATTGATTTTCCGTTGAAACTTATTTCTCCATTAGACGCGGAGAATTTGATTCCTTCTTTATTCATCAATTTGTTATTTCTGGTTAATGCGGCGAATACTTCATCCTTGTTGGGAATATTGCGGATACTTTTGATAACTTCCGCTCTACCTTGTACGTGATTACCTTCATTTTGACTTATGGTTTCTTTTGTAAATTTGTTGAAAGTTTTTCTGAAATAAAAATTAAATTGAGATTAATTTTTAAACTTATTAATTTAAAAATTCGAATTTTTAACCATTTGAATAGTTCGCCATTGCGTTTGTGACATCACCTGTGTGATATCGAGTTATTGCCATATCTTTGACTATAGCTAACCGAAGCGAGTTTCCGAAAAAGCTCCTACACAACACTTTCCATTATAGCATGTCAATTAACTTTTTTTAGAACTTTAGTTCTTTACATTAGGTTGGAGCGAAGCGACAGGGGGTAATTTTCAAAAGATCTGACCGTAACGTTACGTTACGTTGCTGCGTTATGTGCCTTGAGCCCCTCTCTCGTTTACGAAGCAGCGATTCATATGCTTCGGTCGGGAATCGAACCCGGTCCGCCCGCCTGGCAGGCGAGCATTCTACCACTGAACCACCGATGCTACATTAAAATTTTATGCTAAGCTGGTATTCGCAGTGCTGGTGATATACTTGAATTTATTCGGATACATTTTTTAATATTATTTCCATAATTTTTTGCAAGATTGATCTTTTTTAGAACTTTAGTTCTTTACGTTAGGTTGGAGCGACCGGGGGTCGCGGCGCAAAAGATCTGACCGTTACGTTGCTGCGTCATGCGCCTGCGTTATGTGTTTACGAAGCAGCGACTCATATGCTAGAGAAAACTGTAATGCCGCCATATAACGATGTTTCGGGTTTAAATTTTACACAAAGGTTGATAATATAATAGTATAATAATCGATTGTTGATAATCGATTAGGAGATATACCTTACAGCTACGTCCGTTTTAAACTAAAAAAAATGCTGGATTTTAAATTAATCGATAGATTGTAGAAAAAACCGAGGACAGAATTTTGTAACGAAATAATTCCTCTACTACTCGATATAATCGATTATTAATCACTTAATAATAATCGATTGGAAACAATCGACTTTAAATCGATTGGAAATATTCGAATATTCATCGATTAAATACAATCGGTTATTAATCGATTGTTGATGAAGGATTGATGATAATCTATTGCGGTTAATCGATTATCGATCGATTGCTGATCATCGATTATTAATCGATTGCTGGTAATGGATTGATGATAATGAATTATTAATCGATTGTTGATAATCGATCGTTGATCGATTATTAATTGATAAAAATCGATTAGAAATAATCGATTATATATGGATTGTTGAATGAAGTTTCATCCAGAGTAAAATAAATTCTTATAATATATGTGTATTTATTTATTGATTCCAATATTTTTTTATTGCTTAAAAGGAACTAAAGTTCTTACCGTGTGTCCCGTGACACGTTCTTCAATTTTTTTTTGTTGGAAACACCCAACTTCTGTGGTTAGGACCAACGAGCTAATCACTTTTAGGATTACAATCAACGAACTAAACAGCAACTCTGTGGTTAGAGCTTATCAGTAGTTCTATGTAAGTAGTAGTAGTAGTTCTATGATTAGAAGTAAACAGTAGTTCTATGATTAGAAGTAAGCAGTAGTTCTATGGTTAGAAGTAAACAGTAGTTCTATGATTAGAAGTGAACAGTAGTTCTATGGTTAGAAGTAAGGAGTAATTATGTGGTTAAGACCAGAGATAACATTAAAACTAAATAATAGTTTTTTGGTTAAAACTAAACGGTTTTTATATGGATAGTGACAAAGAAATTAGCAATCCGAATGACATAAAATGTACAATTTATTAGATTGACGTTCGATATTATCCTTACCTATGTCTGTTGCTTCTCAACGATTCTTGATATTCTTGTAGAACTTGAGTTTGCGATTCTTCGACAATAGTTTGACAAGATTTAAAGTTGTACACGGCATTTCCAAAGAATAATATCGAAGAACTCAATTGTACGATGGTCAATAGAGATGGAGTTTGATTACGATTCACCCATTGATCGAATACGTCGTAACTTGAATTAATTATACTAGCACCGCTGACTCCTATGTTAGTTACACCGATAAGGTTTACGGCCGCTCCTACACCCTGTAGATCAAGACAAAAATAATCACTCGGATCTTGGAAAGTTATATATGTATACAATTACTTGTCCTATGTTAACTCCTCTGGACGCTAATTGTGCTACAGCCATGTTTGCACCTGCTCCTGCGAAACCGAAAGCTCCAGCTACTATATTAAAATAAATACCTCTTGCTTCGGAATTTTTAAAACTAAGATCCTACAAAAACTAAAATCAGATATCTATGACGGTCTATAGCTCAGAACTAACCTCGTCATGTTCTATACGATCTTTAAGGTTAAATGCACTTCTGACCATGCCATATATCCCAGCGGTAGCTCCAACTACACCTGCACCAACTGCAACGAATGGAGCTGCAGGTATAGATGCAAGTCCCGCTGTTAATAAAACTGCACCCGATCCAACGCCACCGATAGTACTCACAATATCTCCACCTCTTAGTAGTGTTTTGCTTATATTACATGCGGGTGATTCGTATTTTTGCAATAATACATCATTACCTTGTACTTCGTATCTGGAATTGGCAAAAGTAAAGTATTTTTTTTTGTTTATTCCGCTATTGGGCGGAGTAGAATTCAATGAGACCTCTGGCGGAAAAAATTGTAACCATACCTATTACTCCAAAAATAAAAATATTAGGAGTCAAAATTTAGTTCAACAACACAAAATACTAAAGCACAATCAAAGAAAAAGCAAAAGTTCTACAAAACACACACTGAAAATAACTAAAACAGCAAAATAAAACCACTTAAATATGAAAGGGCTTATACGGCAGTTGATTTGTTTTACTCGTTGCTAAGATGACGTTTACATTTCAGAGCGCCATCTATCGAATTCTACTTTTCCCAATAGAAATAATAAATAATAGTAGACAGATCTATAGTATAGTATAGTTTTGTGGTATGTAACCACAGAGTACAGTATACTCTGTGATGTAACTTACTAAAACATGGAACGGCAAAGGAAGACTATCGACAACTTCACACTCAAACTAGTGACGTGCATTGTAGGTTGCATAATTTTTTTGTATATTAATCTCGTGTTGACATATTCAAATTTGTTATGATGCTTTAAAAAAATCTAGTTTACCTTCCATTTTTCGGCAAAACCATTACACATTCCGGAAGTTTGTTATCTTCGATATATGAATTCCATGTTTCATACTTTCTACCAATATCATCGAAAAATATTCTGCATGGATGATTATTTTTGGCGTTTTTGCATTTTCTCAATACGAAAATTGGTACTGGAGTGATATCAGTTTTTGGGTTATAATTTTTATTTTTCTCGGCTCTGGATTGTTTTTCTTTTGGAAGTGGTTCCATTACGTTGTAAATAAAGGAAATTTCAACTTGATCTTTGTATTCGGCAAAAGTATCTAAAGCAAAGCAAATTTTAAAACAATAACATCGGAACTAAGAAGGAGCAGTACTTACTGTTATGTTTCATAATAGCATCAAAAATCTTTATAATCTGTTCATTCTGATTTTCGGAATAACCTTTTTCTTCAATTGGTTGACCAAATAATGCATATCCGAGTTTATCTTTTAATAAGTCGAGTTGATTGGAAGCAAAAGAATCATAATCACGATCCCCAAGCATATCAGCCATTAGTTTTTGGAATTTATCAGAAGTTAAATCATTATTCTCTGAGGGACCATCAGCCTCTACATCTCTCTTTTCAACAGTCAAATAATCGTGGCTATTTTTCAAGCAGGTTAAAAATGTATCTTCCACTGCATCAAGATTATCTTCCATTAAAAACGATAGCTCTCTTATAAATCCATTAATATTTTGTAATACGACAGCAGCACAAGTTTTAGTGTCTACCAATGCTGTTAAGTGCTCTAATTTTGCTTCATTTAGGGATTCGTTAAGTGCTGTGCGGTACTCTTTGTTATCTAGATCCCATCCCACTACACAGAAACTCTTGCGCAATATATCGGATATTACAGGA
Organism: Galerucella pusilla; assembly: GCA_910591695.1. Taxonomy (NCBI): domain Eukaryota; kingdom Metazoa; phylum Arthropoda; class Insecta; order Coleoptera; family Chrysomelidae; genus Galerucella; species Galerucella pusilla. Next base: position 95,792 of record CAJUYI010000578.1, on the reverse strand, counting down.
GTTTTTATTTTTCTTAAAAATATATTTGAAAATTTTTCTTCTGAATTGTGCATATACAACAAAAGAACTTTTCTCTAAAAACAACATGAACATTGAAAATATCTAGGAAATACAATAAAAACAATCCAATTTAATGACTTACCTGATCTCGTTTACATAAAAGGAAATTTTCTATGGCATACTTCAAAGTGATTATATCAAATTTTACATGGGATGTTGCAATGTGTCTACATATTTTTTTGAAACAACTTTTTACAGCTTTCAGTTCAAGTGAATCTATAAACAGATGCTTTTGAGAAAATAGTAAGATATATATAAATAATAATCACCTCCAGAATCATCATCAACGAGTTCTTTGGTAGTAGTTTCTTGATCGAAATGCTTCACTGTTAAATAATTGATACGATTCAAATCACAACAAAACTGCAGAATCATTTGATCATCAGCAGGAGTTTCTTTCCATCCATATATAATTTGTTTGTGTGGAGGTATATCAAAAGCTCTGTGGATTTCTATTTTAAGATTTTCTGTAAAATAATATAGTAACAACTGATTGATACTGCAAATTAATTATCAATCTATTTATTCAGTAATTGTTGATACAAACCTACAGTGTCGTATTCTAAAAGTTCAACTTTTAAGGACTCAAATCCTGTTGATGTGTATCCAATTGCAAAATATATTTTTGATTCTTCCATTTTAATTTCTTAAAAAAGTTTAAAAACAAACTAAAACAAAATATTAATATCATGAATACTTATATATCCTCTGTATCTTCCTTGCGGTGTATTCATTATTCTTTTTTGATGGAAAAATATTCATTAATAGACTCTTTAATATAATAAATCATATATTATACTGTCCTTCACATATTTAGCAAATATATAGATCCTACCTTTTAATCCACAAAATTAAAATTATATCTTTTGTATTAAATACTGATCAGATTATCAAAACATCTAAATGATAAATGATAAATAATATTAGTTATATGATAGCTATTTTTAACAATGATATAAACTATATTTTAATTATTTTTACTAATGCATTTTTGACATTTATTTTCAGGTTAACCTTTGATTAGCTTCTATATATGTTCATACAAATAGTTATTCTCAGATGAAGAAAAATCAAATAAATGAGAAAAATATCTATGGGATTTATTATTAAAATAAAATATATTGAGTACTTTCCATATTTTATAAATCATCAAAGTGATTTATAAAACAATATAAAAATTATATTGGTGTCCTCAAATATTTTATCTATAAATTGATAATCCATATGCTTAACACTTTAGATAAAAAAGATTATTTCTATACTTAGCTATTTTTAACAATATTGGTGCTATAGAGTTGTATTTTTATTATTTATAACAAAATCTTACTTTTAACCCATGAATGGTTAAAAACAAGGCAGTTTTTACATTATTAGCCTTTGCTTAGGTTCTCAAGTTCAGGGTAATTTTCCGATAAAAAAAATAAATTATTAATGAAATGTTCAACAAAATCATATAATTAAACATTTAAATTTATAAGCAATTACTTGTATACTTACAGATTCACAACAGGAATGATAAAATCCAAAGTATCATATTATGTACACAGCCTATTTACTTTCTAATAAAAAATGAAGATATGGGGTTTACACAAATTCAGTAAGATATGTTTGATAATTCTTATGCACATTGCATACAACAATGAAGAGGTTTTTAAAATGGGTTAGTTGAGTATAAAACATTGGACTTTTAAACTCACCAAAACAGATAAGGATTGATTTTACATAAATTTCTCATTCGGTAACTAACTTGTAATCTCAATTAATAACATTATAAATAAACGTAAGGATAATATCACAAATACAACTAATAATCACAAATTATTCATCGATTATTGGTTAACCTTCATACGGCGGGGGTGCGTTCGACAACGGTATTCTAAGGAGAATATCATTCGATCGGTGGTGGGGGTAAATAGTCCGGAAAGTTTAATCTCCTTTGTCATCGTTTTCGAACTATCGAACTACCTAATGTCATACAAAGCGCGCGTGAACTGAATGAACTAAATTAGCAGGTTAAAATAAAAGTTATACTATTGGATATTTTGATGAGTTTAGGTATTTAATTTAATACAAATTATTATTGTTATAAGGTTTAATTGAGTAATAATCGGTGTTTGTTTCTTTCAACTGATAATAGAACTTAACCATTAAAAATGTTTCATTGAACATATAATACTTGTCTTCAATTTTAACGATATTGTTTGTACAGGACATCATTATTATTGTAATGTAACATGATAGTTTAGAAAAAGGATGCAAACAATCAATTTATCAATTGAAATCCAATAACAAAACAAGAACTAACTTACAAATAAACTAGTGCGCAAGTCGGATACTTTTCATTCTACTTTTAAATCGATTGACGAAGGAGGACGTCGGATAATATTATTCGATGTTTTCGAACGGCCGATACAACGTTGCCAAACTTTGCCTACTCATGTTTTCGAACGACAGTTCGCGTAAGTCTTATGCTAGGATAATGTTATCGAACGTACCCCGGCAAACCATTAAATAACTGGTTAAAACTAATGCGTAATCGATGATCGCAGCAACATTATATTTTGCAAATTTAAATAATCCAAATATAGCAGCATTGTTTTGACTTTTCAATATGACATTTCAGAGTGTAATCTTTGGTGTACATGTGTACCAACAGAGACCAGCGTTATGAAAATAGGGCATTTCCACTCCACGACAGTTGACAATACCTTGGTGGTAAGACAATAAACAATAGACACGATGCAAAATTATCAAGCAACAAACAACTATTACTATATTATATAATTAAAATAACTTGAAAAGTATACTGAAGCAAAACCAACTAAACTCAAACACTATCTATCATTATATATCAGCATAACCTCATGTACCACGTGTTCGGAACGCTTTGTTTATTGTTTTACCACCAGGCTAGTTTGTGACGTCACGGGGACATGCCCTATTGAGTTAAAAATTTGAAATCGGCTAGTGTTAAGTTTTAATATTTTTTACATTGCAATAAAAAGTAATTCTCGTCTAATTTCATGATGTTAAATTGAACCTTTATAACCTTTCATAGCCAGCAAGTCCAAGTTTTATTGTATCCGGGTTTAACTACTGCACAGCAACGCGTACAGTACTAATAAATAATTAATAAGTAAAAATTCATTTTTATTAATATAAGATTAAAAAACAAAATCACATAGACTTACTTTAAAACGCCACCAACAATAATAGACAACTTACCTATAAATATCAGCTAACAATATAGAACTAATCACCTCAAGCGTCTGAAATAAAATATTACGGTTTCTCGTTAGATAATAGTAAAAATACCACAAGAATTCGGTAAATCCCCAATAAACTAATAAAAAATAATTAATTTTCTTTACAGATATAGGAGCCGATTCGACTATTGAATACTAGGTGGCGCTGTAGGAAATTTCTCAAATCACTTCAGAACCATAGAGAAATATAATATTGTCTATGTTCAGAACTTCTGTGGTATATAGGTTACTTTTGAAATTAGGCTGGTAATGATCACACATACGTTACAAAAGAGTATGCCATATTGTCAGATATAGGTGAAATAATTAGGTAAACATATTTGTATAACTGTTTTTAATATCAGCTAGATTTTAACATACAACTCGATAATTTCTGGAACAATACATATATAATATCAACAAAATTTATTTTAAGACATTAACACGGAACAAATTTTTAAAATATACTAAAAATTAGAAAAAAAAAACACAATACGTTTAAATTTAAACTAAAACCGTATCCGGATGCTGAGTCCTAAGATGTTTGTTACGATCTCCTTTCTGTCTAAATTCCCTTCCGCATACATGACAAGGATAAGGACGTTCGTCGGTATGAATCCTTCGGTGATTATTGAGAGCATCGGCTCTAAAAAACCGCTTCGGACACAACTATAAAAAAATTTAAATTATAACAAGAGCGCGTGCGCATTAGAATAGCTATACTCACATCACATGCATATCTTCTGTCATTGGTATGTATCAAACGATGTTGGTAATAGACAGAACCAGTTAAAAAACATTTATCGCATACGTTGCATTTGAATGGTCTCTCTCTAGTGTGGGCTTTTCTTATATGATCCTTTAAGTCTGGCCGTATGGTGTATCTCGCTTCACAGCCCTCGTGAGGGCACGCAAAAGGCTTTATTCCTAAAATTGCAAGGACAAGGTCTTAAAACCAACCCAATATGATTTATTTACGATAAAAAGACGACGTGAATCTTAGTTACTTTCTTAGTCTAGAGGTTGGCAAAACTTCAAGACGTTGTCAGATCGATTTGTAAAATTCTTCATTTCAGTTAGATACTTATTTAGACGTAGAAGATTGAAAAAAGTTTTAAATGTTAGGTTAGGTTAATAAAACTTGATATAGTTTCATATAAAATGATTGGTTACTATTTCTTGCATTTTATCCACAGTTTCCACAAAAATATTACAGCTTGGCAAACTCACAAAATTTTGTTTTGCGACGTTATCGCCTTTTATCGTATATAAACTAGGTACTATTGAAACATTTTGAGGTTACAGTTATACAACCCTACCCCAAGAGATTGAGTATTTACCTTGATGGAAGCGCATATGTTGCCAAAGATGAGAAGTTTGGGAATAGCTTCGGCCGCAAGTTTCACAAACATACGGTTTCAACATTTTATGAGCACGGCTGTGTATCATCAAAGCTTTGGCGCTATGCAAAATCTAAAATTTCATTTAAAATATTTATTTAAAACACAGTGGTGAATAACGAATTAGAACTTTGTTCAATTTTTAATAGGTGGCGGTGCTGCAAAATTTAAGAGCCTTCTATATTTCTTCTATATTGCCAAAGTGTATGACATCTGTTAATTTTCTTTCAAACTTCAATAGAGGTGATGAGGTGAACAACAAAGCTAGAATGCGAACATCGGTATAGAAAGTGGAATTAATTTTGTCGTTTTATAATCAATAGAAAGTGTTATTTAAAATTTTAGTCTGAATAGTAAAATAAAATATCTATTTAAAGTCCTTTTCTGAGATAAAAACAATCACACATAGGGCATGTCCACACGTGACGTCACAAACTAGTCTGCTGAGCTGTGGTAAAACGATAAACAAAGCGTTCAGAACACGTGGTACTTAATAGTGAGGTTATGCTGATTTATAATGATAGATCGTGTTTGATTTTAGTTGATTTTGCTTCAGTGTACTTTTAAAGTTATTTTAATTGTTGAGCTTGCATATTTAATAATATATAATATAGGTTAATAGTTGTTTGTTGTTTGATAATTTTTCATCATGTCTATTGTTTATTGTTTTACCACCCAAGTATTGTCAATGTCAACTGTCGTGGACATGCCCTATTCACATCCACACATAAGATGCACTTCCAAAACAATAAAAACGTAAAGGTTGTAGTGTTACAAATGTACTAGTGACTAAAATCCTATTATAGTGGCCATGTGAAGCTCTTTTGCACCTTTTTGGTAGTTTCGTCTTTTCCTCCCGGATTGGCACGTGAAGTCGATAAAAATCACACAAGGAGATACCTAGTTGAGGTTAGTTCAGCTATGTTTGCAGAAGCCGGACATTCCAGCCTTACATGAACAAATGTATTTCCAATCTTTAACATCATCAATCATCATTCAGATTAATTGTTATCTAATGACCGCTTCACCTTCTTTTAGTGGTCTGCTTCTTACTCCAATAAATTCCATGAGTTTAAAAAGGGTTAATTCAATTTTCGTCATTTTTAGACCTATTTTCTTAAACACTACCACACAAACACGTTTAGAAAATAACGGAAATTACGAAAATAAAGAAAAGCCTCGAAAAACACATAAAAAAACTAAACAGCATCAAACACCCTTAAGCTACGTCCTCAATCAATCTGCTAGCGAAGTGGCACTTCAGCACGCGTGCTGCGAAACGGAACTAGCGTCTAGCCGTCCAGGTAACATCGATCACGAAGACGAACGAAAGTTAGTAGTTGAAGTGCGCATGCGTCCAATTAGCGTTTACGGTTTAACCTTATATTCGATGTGATTAAATGTGAGCTGACTAGCACAGTTAATAGGGTACTGAGCTTACAACCCAGAGGTCGTAGGTTCGAAATCGGTTAGGACCTGGATTTTTTGTTTTCTTCAGATTTCTATATTTTCCGATATATTTATACATTTTTTACACTTTGATCTGATTAAACCTGTGGTGCATCTAAAAGTGTGTCCCTATTTATTTAAATACAAAATTTGTTATTGTTAAATGTAATTATATGTTTCTAAATATTTATCTACTTTTATTCTGTTTACAGTTTATTGAAATTGTGGTTAAATACTGAATAGTCAAAAGCTTAGCTATGATAAATTAATTTCCTTTTATGTAACAAATGGTTATTTATACCTACTTACATCTTAGGTAGGTACCAAATTTTTGAATTATGTGAAACTTTATACTCAGTTCTAATTTTGTATTTACCTATATTCCTTTGTACTTAAATTGAATTTTATTGAAGATGTTTATGACCTTTGATAAAGAAGAAACTTACTGGTGTAATAGGTAATGGATAGGTAATAAATGAAATGATCAAAATAATAAATGTTTATTGTATTTTATTATTTATTTTAAAGCCCTTTTTTAAGATTCTTTGCCTTTTTTCTTGTAGACCAGAATCGTCTCTGGGCATTTATTTTTTCATTATGTACAATCCGCTCACTACATGATGGCAACACTCTGTCTGTCATGTAATCTGTAGCAGCCAGTGTAGGAGGAAGGGAATCGACCATTTTTTCAATAATGTCCAATTTTTCGGTGGACATGTCGCCGTAAAGTATTTGTTGGAATTTTGACATTATTTTAACTTGTCTATCCTGCACTGATGAACATGTTTTTTGTTTCTTTGATAACTGCTGAAAGATAATCTCTGACTCATCATTCATTTCAACACAATCAATAAATAAATTGTCTTCATCTTCCATAGTATCTAAAAGTTTAAAAAATGTGCTGTAAAAAATAGGAAGAAAAATGGAAATAAAAAACATATAAATTACAAACATACCTTTGGTAGATATTATTGAAGTTTCATGATTATTTTCATTTTCCTTTTTATAGTGGGCAAGTAAATGTATATGTTTGCACATATTAAATTTGATTGATGAATCCAGACATGAACAACAATATTTGTGAATGCAAATATTGCATTCTGAGCAAGTTAGTTGACAAGTACAAGACCCTCTCACTTCCTGAATAAAATAGATTTCACTGCTGGTTGATGATGGTATTTCCCAGCCATGTTCAGTACTCAAAATTGATGACGAATCCATGTTTTCAACATTCTTATGTCGATCGCGTATGTTCTTCAATTTATTAGATATTTTTCCTTTGTTAATGACAATGAGTCTATCGATAAGTTTGTCTCTAACAAATCGCATTAATGCCGCAATACCTTTGTCAAGTCTTTTTACTTTCTTTCCGCCCAAATAGACATACTTAATTGTCCTATGCATCCTTTCAAGATGCATATTTGTATTGAGACCTGAATGCAATCTATAGCAATATGCCCAATTCTTGCAATTTACTTGATAATTTTTCTTAAAATAAATTATAAAATCTTTGGTATCTGGATCTGACAGATTGTTACAGAATTGGTGGAGAATTCTTTCAAAGGCTATTGCGTCTCTCTCCTGTAACAGTGTTCTTAATTGTTTGTATATCATAACCTAGAAAAAGGTTAATTAAGAATATTGAAAGAAAAAAATATTTCAATAACCACCTGCTTTTCCTTCCCCTTAACTTTTGGCAAATTTGTCCGCCAAGCTCGATCAATGTGCCAAGTACAGAAGAGTCTAAAAAGAAATTATTGTGTTATTTAATTTAATTTTAATATTGAAAATAGTCGAGTACTATTTAGAATTAAATTTATATTTTCAAAATACGCATTATACTGCTAAATATAATAATTTGGTAATCTTATTTACTGGAAATAAATTTGGTGGTATAATTTTATAGGGGTTTCAGTCCAAATTTCTTCAGGCAATAGGTTCGAAAACTCTGTTTGGCAACATTTCAGAAAGCTCGGCTAAGTAGCAGAAATGAGTTTTCTTAATTGCCTGAAGAAATTTGGACTGAATCGCCAATAAAGTTATACCTACTAATGAATATATTAATATATTTATTATACTACCTTTTTCCAGGATTTCCCATAACTTGTAGCCATGCATTGAAATAACTTTCAGCTAGGTCCGACATGAAAATCTGTGGTGATATTAATCCAGCTCTTATTTTTATTTCATTGAAAAATAAAGTGAAAACATATGTGTCCGTTCTGTTAGATAACAGAAATGCACATGGAAATCCTTCCCTTATATCATCAATAACAAGCAAAGTGTGCAGTTCAAAATTGTAATTATTAAGACCATGTGTGCCATCTATGCATATGCAGTCAGAGCCAAATCTTTTTAAAATTTCACATTGTGCAGGTGTCATTATAATTAATATGAAGTCATCGGATTTCAATTGAGGATGCTCATTTAAAACTACTCCCTGGGGTTTATAAAAAAGAATACGGTCTCCAATTCTCTGCATTTCTATAATCCACGACTCTACACTGATGGCGTCATTAGAGTGACGTACAGAGGAGCTGCATAAGTTGAAACTGCTCTCGATATTAAAAAGATCTTTTTTAGATACAAGATGAATTCTGTTCAGTGCCGAATCAGTTATAGATTCCCTAACTTCATCTAAAATATCGTCAAAAGGAATTTTAGCAGCAATTTTCATGGCTAAATTTTGCCTTTCTGATGCAGTGAGCTGTAAGTGGCCTATATCAGTTGCATGCCCAACATGACTTTCCAAATACTGCACTGAAATTTCATTTTCATTGCTTATTTGTATTTGTATATTTGCAGGACAAAAAGCACCGATCTTATTGGTTCCTTGGGTCTTAATATGCCTTTTGCCTGTTCCCTCTGGTACATATTTGCCGGAACGATGACACACATAACTTGTTGTAACATGGGATTTGAATGATTCGGTTGTTTTATTGATAAATTTTGAATTTGTTTCATTTTCCATTTTCTCTGCCAAAAATAATTTTTTAAACAATTGTTAATATGTAATAGTAAAAGTGATCAAACTACTTTACCTTTCCATTGGTTGAAATCTTCAATTGAAATGAAACTGAGAGTTTTTGTAATTAATGGAATTTGATGTACATCTTTGAAATGGTGAAGCAGGTCTTTCCTATGCAGACCATGATACTCACAAAGTGGACATTTCTTTGAATTTCTTCCTGTTTTCAAGTTATTTCCATCAGGATTTCCTTGACTTGTTTGTGTTTCTGTTCTATTTTTATTTTGAATATTATGCGTTTTTAAGTGACGGTACAAGCCTTGTTTTTGGTTAAATGTTTTTATGCAAATATCACAACGAAAAGATGAAGACTTAATGTTTTTCCTATAACGGAGAGGGGCTAAATCCATCAGATTTTTATCATGACATTTCCTAACATGTCTTCGTAAATTTGATATTGTACTAAAGCCACTATCACATTCTTTGCAATTATATTTCATTTTACGTGATTAATAAAATTAAGTACTTAGTTCTAATAACTTCTATTCTCACTTATTAAGTACTTCAACTCAACATAAACAAATAGAAGGATAAAGGCTACTTGGACGCATGCGCACCTCAACTACTAACTTTCGTTCATCTTCGTGATCGATGTTACCTGAACGGCTAGACGCTAGTCGAAACGGATACCCATCCTCAATCCTGTCAATTCAGTCTGCCTGAATGTTATCGCACATGCGCATTTTCATTGTTATTTTAAGGTAACGAGGTAATTAAAAAGTTCAACCTATGAGTTCAACCTGTGATTATTCTCGTAAATAAAAGCAGTTACTACTTATCAAAGACAACAAATTAATATAATTACGATATTAGAAAATAATGTAAGTTTGTTTACGAAAATAATAGAATAAAATAGGGTTAGTGTACCTAAATTATTTTCCCCATGATTGAATGCGCATGACACAGTTCGGCACGCACCGAAAAAGCTTGCAGCTTGCAAGCTTGCACTTTGCACTTCCAAGTCGGCGCGCATGTCAGCACGAAATTGAATTGAGGATGCTTACGTTTAAACGTCATTGTCCCAGCACGCGTGCCGAAGTGCCACTTCGCCACTAAATTGATTGGGGATGGGCCTTAAGTCCACCGCTATAGCAGCCATATTGAAAAATTCAGCGCCATCTAGTGACACGTGATTTTCTCGAATTGGATCTTGATGCTGGTAAAATTCACACATCATGTAGAAATTCACATACTTTACCTCTGAAATTGGGAGAGCGAAATATAGATGGCGTCAGGATACGTTGCCTCGTATTTTTTCAGAAGTGTAATAATATAAATAAAAATTTATGTATTACCTGTCCACATTCATCACAAGTGAAATTCGAAGCATGCTCCTTCTCCCGATGTCCCTCAAGATCTTCAACGTTTATAAAAGTTTCAATACACCTTTCGCATTGGTATTTATAACCATCGTCGACTTCCAGGCTAAGTTTTTTCGTTCTCGCACATTGATTTTTCGGCCATTTTCGTTTTCTTCCTCTCTTCTTCTTTTCCGTAGTATCAACGCAATTTTTCATTTGTTCGCCGTTATTCTCTTTATTCGCATCTATTCCTTGATAGTTGATTTTGTTAACTGGGACATCTAGAGTTTTTAAAACGTCCTCGATTAGTTTGTTGAGGATTTCTTTGTTATCGACACTTTTTTCGGGAACTGTAGCATCGACGTCTTTGTTTGTTTCTTCCGTAGGTTGTAGATGGAGCTTGGAAGTGTAGTGCTTTTTTTTAATTTTGTGCGTGTAGAGCAGTTCGTGAGATTTAAATGTTCGGTCGCAATATTCACAGTAAGTTAATTTTGGCAAGTAAAACAGACTTACGTACTCTGAACATTTTTTCATCCAATGTTGGGCAGCTGTTGGATAAGAATCGAAAACTTGAAAGCAATTGACACATTCGTAATTTCTGGCTGTGGTGTGTTTCCTTTGGTGTAGAAGCAGCACATTTTTTTCGGCGTAAGTTCTATTACAGAATTCACATTGTAGTAGGAGCTCGGTTAATACTTTTTCTATGTTTTTCTCGTCGATTGCTTCTTTTTTGTAAATATTATCGTAAGTCAAGTCAACTTTGTCTTCGTCCGATGATTGTGTTGATTTTTCTGCTTCGTCTTCGATTTCTACGATTTCTACACAAGATGTCACGTGATAATTTGCTGTTAAAGGTGAAGAAAACACTTCATAGCACTTTTTGCATTTCCAGACAGCCACATCGCTTCTGTAAAATTTAGAAATGTCTCCAGCTTTTTTACAATGATTTTCTTTGTGTATCCTCAAACGATTTTCACTAATAAATTGTTTGCTGCAATGTTCACAAACGTTTTCTTGAGTATTTTCGTGGCTAGACTGGTGACGAGCCAAATTATTTCTATTAACAAACTGTTTATTGCAAAATTCGCAAATGTATTTAACGGGAATGCCAGTATCTACTTCATTAGAATCAACATCCGATTTTAAAACAACTTTTTCGGCATTAAATTCACACTGATGCCTTTGATATTGATATTTAGTGGGAAAATTAGTCTCACAATTTTGGCATCTTATCATAGTTGGAATATTCAAAATGGCCTTACCCACGTTAATCGATGGCGAATCATATGTATCTTCAAACTTAATACACTTAACAAAATCTTCATTGTTCTCGAATTGGCGTAAATTCAATGTAAATCTATTTTCATTAGATAATAATATATTGGGATCAAAACTTACGTTTACTGGACAAAAGTTATTTGTAGATATAGGATCTTTGGTGCTTGAATTCATTTCATACCACATTCCTGAAGTCGCAATTCCATTTTCTTCTATTTTATATACGTTTATAATTGTGTTATTATCAAGGGTGTTCATATTTGGGAAAACTACTTTGATGGATTTCCTCAAAATACTGTATCAAAATAGCTTTGCTTTTAAAACCGTCACAGTTATCGCACTCGAAATATTTTTTATTTAAAAACAGTAGATTCTTTTGTTGCTGCTATGGAAATGTCAGAAGCTCAATTGTTCGGATTCGTTCGTGAATATTTATATTTATAAGGAAAAATTAAACAACATCACGCCATATTTAAACTTTCAAATTTCAAACTCTTTGATTTCAGAATGTCTGAGGAGTCAATTTTAACTATATTTATTCATGTTCAACACATAGCTTAGAAAGAGATAGTGTTAGTACCCCATATATTAGACCAATTACAGCACTGAACTTTTTATTCCATCCAATGATAAGGAAGATTGCAAATTTCATAATCTGTCAATGGAAATTCGCAATCGCCTCAGAGAAAGATAAAGCATGAAGCATAGACAAAATAAAAGTTATATTTCTCTATGAGCTATGGCATGAAGATTTGGGTTGTATTTTCTCTATGGTTTGCAAATGTATCATAAAAATCTGTCATCTGTCAGCTTAAGTCAGCTGGTATTTATTAAACAATTCGTTGTGGAAAAATACAATACAATCAGATACAATTATTTTATGCAGTATCACTTTTTGGTGTACGTGATAATTTATTAGTACTTGTCTGTTAGTACACTAAACATTCTCTTAGAAGGAACATATTGAGTAAAAACCATGGAAAAAATAGTGATATTTGGATCAACTGGAATGACAGGCACTTGTGCAGTAGATGCCGCTGTAAAAAAAGGTAAATATAATTTTTAATTAATTTAAATAACATTGTTATAGCTAACCTGTTTTTATCAATTTATCTCAATTGGTACCTAGGGCAAGTCCACGTTACGTCATGTGATAGTTGCCCTGATAAATCTGATTATAAACTAGCATTCTTTGCACAATACATGATTAATATTCATTATATTTGAGGTTATTTAATTTTGATTGAGTGCTTTCTTCAACATTGTTTTAATTAATTAGGTATTTTAGAAGCTATGTCCGACTGTTTATAATAAAAAGTATCATCAAATCAATACAAAATTACAAATCTAAAATCTATCCAAATAATTGTTTATTCTCAGGGCGACTATGATTAGTGTCAACTTGTCAGTTGTTAGACATGTCCATATCGTGACATGTCCTATTACCTACCTAATGTCTCAATTTAACTTACTTACCATACAGGGCTCAACGTTAGGGCATTTGTCAGAGACCCAGCTAAATTACCAGAACATTTAAGAAATGCTGTAGAAGTAGTAAAAGGAGATGTACTAGATTACAAATCCGTTTTGGATGGCATAAAAGATGTATCAGGAGTAGTAGTAGCTCTAGGAACTCGTAATGATTTAAGCCCCACCACTGACATGAGTGAAGGCTTAAAAAATATCATAAAAGCTATGGAAGAATTGAATGTAGAAGTTATTTCAGTTTGTTTATCTGCATTTTTATTCTTTGAACCAGAGAAGGTTCCACCAAGATTTAATGATCTTAATGATGAACATAAAAGAATGTTAAAGGTTCTTCAAGCTTCAAATCGAAAGTATATTGCTTGTTTTCCACCACATATAGCTGGTAAGTGTTGATTAGCACTTTATCTGTGTCTGTATTTATCAAACATTATTTTTATTTCAGATCAACCTCCTGTTGATTACATGGTTAAACAAGGAGCCTCCCCGGGAGGTCGTGTTATTTCCAAGTATGATTTGGGAAGATTCTTAGTTGAATCCTTAACCCAACCAGAACATTATGGCCAAATTGTTGGTATATGCAATAAGAGCTCGTAATTTATTTTCCAATCAAATCTGTTAATTTAGATTTGCAGATTAACTATTCAGATTCAGTAATTAATATGAAATTTTGTATGATCATAAAATAGGAAGGTTCTTGACTAAATAGCCCTGTTATTCTTTGTGCATCTTGAGTATCCGTAATCATCCTTAAACTTACAAAATTGATACTATGCTGTTAAAAAACCTGTAGGGTAGGAGATGGTGAATATTGTTTGTCATAACAAATAATATTTTTATTGTTAGCTATATTTAGATAAGTTTAAAACAGTTAAATAGAAAATATATATACATTGTATAAATAAATAAATGAATAAAAAATAAATATTGTGTCGATTTTTTTCTTATTTTCCTCTTTCAAAATATGTAAGTTACAATACCTTCTTCATAAAAGTCTTCTCAGTAGCAGAAACCTTATTTGTTGAAATAATAGGCGGCGGAGGAGGTGGAGGCACACAGTTTATACAATTCACGTTATTATGTATCAAAACTGCATCATTAGATATCTTTACAGGTTTACTAATAGTATCGACTGAATTTTTTGACACAAAATTACCATATATTGAAATAGGAGCACAATTACTATATCCCAACTTTCTATAAAACTCTTCTTGACCTTTGGTAGATAAATAGATCGTGTCTAAACCTAGTTTTTTACAAAAACTTTCAGCTTCTCTCATTAATATTGACCCATAACCTTTTCCTCTCAAATTCATCTCTATAACTACAGATTCAACAAAGCATGCCGTTCGAATGCTTGATATTTTCGAAAGTTTAAGATGTCCGATCACTGTTTTGTTTTCTAATAAAATTAAGGAGGTTGGTAAGCGATCACAAGATTGTTCTAAGCTATGTAAGCGAGCTGTTTTGGATCTTTTCCACTCTTGATTTAAAATATTACAGCAATCAACGAGATATTCCGGATGTTTATGAATAGGAACCACTTCCAAAGTCATCTGAAATCCAAATAAAATTAAATTTGAAAATGGTAACTCATTTGAGTATGCAACCAGTATAACATATTTCCGATTATACTTTTACAAGTATACTTTTTACATTTACAAGTTTTATGAAGTCTTTATGAAATGAATTTGCCAGTCTAATTGTATTAAAATTATGTTTTCAATGTAAAATTTTAAATAAAACATTCAATAAAAAATAATAATTAGTCCTTCTACTCCTTGTTGAGTATGAAATGGTAAATCAATCAATAAAGAAGGTAATAATTAACGTAAGTTACTCACTGCTTTAGTTATTTATGAAAATGAATCCATAGGTTTTCTCTGTATTTGTAGAAATATATTAAAATAGCTGACTGCAACCAGAACCAACTTCAAGTAGGTCTAGCACAACAAAGAAAACATTGGTCTAACCTCAAAATTTGTTCTGAATTTAGATCGTTGACCAAGTAGGGTGAATAAAAATGATGGCAGGAAGACTGGGAATATCAGCTCCTGGAATTCCAGATAATCCTTTAAGTCTATCTTGGCACGATTCAGCTTGGATCCCAATTCTTAACACTAGTAATGTTATGGAATACTTTTCTCAAGTATCAAACCCATTTTTTGATAGAACTTGCAATAATGAGATTGTTAAAATGCAACGTTTAAATCCTGAACAACTGCAGTAAGTGGATAAGTACCAATTTTACAGTATAATTGCATGTTGCATTTTTCTAGAAATATGACTGGAGTTGAATACATTTTATTACATGTTCAAGAACCCATTTTATATGTTATTCGCAAACAACATAGACAAAGTAATCAGCAAGCAATTGCTTTGGCAGATTATTACATAATTGCTGGTATTGTATATCAGGCTCCTGATTTGGCAAGTGTTTTAAATTCCAGATTAGTAAGTTTTTATCCTTAATTTGGAATTAACTTTTATAATTTGAAAAATTCCTCAGTTATCAGCTGTTCACCACCTTCAATCATCTTTTGAAGAATCCTCCAAGTTTGCTAAATATCATCCTAACAAAGGTTATTCCTGGGACTTTAACTCGCAGCGAGTGGCAGAAAAAGCAAAGAAAGAAGAAAAACCACGAGAAGAACCAAGTTCATTATTCCAAAGACAACGAGTTGACATGCTTTTAGGAGAGTTAATAAGAAAGTTTCCTCTTCCCATTCCTCCCCAACCTAAAGCACAACCAGTTGTAGCTATTAAACAAGAAAATGAAAACGGAGCAATAGAAAATAAAGATGTTAAAACTGAGATTAAACAAGAGAAAATAAAACCTCCTCCTGAAAAGAAGCCAAGACTGCATTGAACTTTTAGTGTATTTTACCTTTATTTGTAGAGTTCTAACACTATTTATAAAAATATTGTCCCACTCTCATTTTTTATGTAATAATAATACAACTAAATTATTATTTATTACTAAACTTATGTTAGAGAATTCATATTATGCAAAAAAAATTTCAAGTGTACCAACAGTTTGTTTTTCTACATTTTTATTGAATGAAGAAATGTGTTACAAATATAACTGAATTATGAAAATGCTTGAGATAATATTAAACTAACAAGATTTATTTAAACATCAGCTTGAAGTTGATTTCCAGCCAACAGAATCTTCTCCCCAGGTTTAAATGCTGGCATACCCAAATACGGACATGTAGCACAACGGAATGCATCTCCTAAGTAACAGCTACCACATGATGATTTAGGGGCATCTTTAGTATCAACAATGTCTTCTTTACTAGATTTTGTAGCTAGTTCTTCTGCTAGGCCACAACTGCAATCTTTGCAGGCTTTACGCTTGCCAGTTGTTCCACATACCCTCAAACTAGTTGGATCTGGTTTTTGCAAATCATCATCATCTAATAAGTCATCTGGATCTATTGTTTCAACATCATCTCCTAAGTCATCATCCAATTTCCATACTGCTGGTGCTGTTTTTTTTGCAAGTTTGATTTGTGCTGATGATCCGGATTTGAAATTTGGTTTACTTGCAGTTACACATTCTTCTAATATTTGGACATTCATAAAACCTTTTGTAATAAGATCTAATTTTGTTTGTTGTTTGTCTCCTACTTTTGTAATGATTAATTTCCCGCTGGGAGTGAGAACTTTAAAAATTTTGGAGATCAACTTATCTTCGACGTCTTCACAACATATTGAAACAGCCGATTCTTCTTTCCTTTGAGAAATATCGTCTTTAGATACATCTTGTGAATTTTTAAAAATTTCACGTATCTTTTTAATTGTGTCCGTTTCGTTCGTGCCTTTTAGGATCAAAATTTCGTCTGTTGATTTGAAGTCTTTGAGCAACTCCATTATGTTACTTTAAAATTTTTGTAAATTATTATTCTCTCACTTCAAAACTACTATCACAAATTAAGTTATTTGTGACTACTATTGTACTATTATTGATTGATATTGGGCAATAATGAGTATTACCATAGAAAAATGTAGTACGTGACTTTTCCAAAATCAGTTTTTTTATTTGTGCTTTTACAAACTCTACTTCTGTTTTTTTTTTTCAACCTAGTCATTCTCATTTCTCATCCAAAGTTGAAAAGTGGTGGCTGAATTTTCTTAAAAATAAAGGCCTACAAAATTGCACAGAGCATAGATAACATAACAACACAGAGCACGTGGCAATTTTGCGTTTGGTAACACTGGGCAATGACAATTGTTAATTGTTACCCACCATTCAATCATTCCATCCAGTCAATATCAAGTCAATATGATAATGGAATAGAATAATACGTCGTAAATAATAAATATTAGAGTGGAAATATTTGTTAGAACATTTTTTATTAATATATTTATCAAAAACACAGACTGTTTAGCTCCAGTTTATTTTGTATCCAAAAATAGGTAAAATGAGTGATGATGATCGAGACATTGATGTTGAAAGCGACGTAAGCTAGTCAAACAATAACATACTTTGGATCAATACCTTTGTTTAACTAATTTTATATTTTAGGAAGGTGATGACTCTGATTCACGTCAAGCAACAGGCAGACAAAATTCCGGTAATCAATATTATTCACAGGTATACACTTTATTTTCATCGTAACAATTGGGTCTTATTTCTTTATGTTGTGTGAATTTAAATTCGATTATTATCTTATTGGTTCGTATTATGGATTTTAATTTAGTAATCAATTATTTTATAATTATAGGCCGAAAAAAGAGCACACCATAATGCTTTGGAGAGGAAACGACGTGATCACATAAAAGATAGTTTTAGCAGTTTAAGAGATTCTGTGCCCGCCTTGAATGGCGAAAAAGTGGTAAGTCATTCCAGGATAAGTTGGTGCAAACGTTTTATTGACTATCGTATTATGTTCTTTTTTTCGTTTTTATGTCAATAAAATGATTGCACCTTCCCACATTTACTATTGTCATTCAGATTATCAAGCAATTGGGAGGATTTTTTCAATTTTAGGCCAGTCGAGCTCAAATTTTAAAAAAGGCTGCTGAGTATATTCTTTCCATGCGTAAAAAGAACAACTCCCATCAACAAGATATCGAAGATCTTAAAAGACAAAATAGCTTATTAGAAGCACAAAGTAAGTTGTTAACCATGAATATAATATCAGGATCTACTTATTTTATTTTGTAGTCCGTACCCTAGAAAAGGCAAAATCAACAGGGTCATTCAATCTTGATGCTGATATCAAAGATGGAGTGTTCAATGAAACTGAATCGGACACATCAGATATAGAAGGATCTATGCAACAAAGAAGGCCCAAGAAAATGAAAGTGGGGTCTTATCATTAGTTATATATAATTACTAGTAAGTAATAGAAAACCTTTAATATCAATATTTTAAATATGTTCTTGTTTTTAGACAACACCAGATGGTACAATATTAAATGCTAAAATTCCTGATGCATCAAGAGATAACATCAAAAACAGAAAGTTTCAGTGTAAACTTGAAAAGTTTTCAAAATCAAGTAACTTTTTATTATCCGTTATATTATTTAGATTTGGGGGTTGGCTTAGACCTCTTAAGATGCTTATAATATGTTATATTTCAGTGAAAAATTGTTTGTAGTTTTATTACAAACTTAACAATAAGGTGTACATGAAATTATCTAGTTATTATAGTTAACAAAACTGATTTTTTTTTAATAAACGTAAATAGCTAAGTATTGGTTATAGAAATTTTTTTTTTTTTTTTTTTAATATAAGTTCGTGCTTTTGCACATTCACTGCTTAACCAATCATCATGGAAATTCGAACACACCATCAGGGATACATTAAAAGACTATGAATTTATCTTTTTGAGTGGAAAATCACTTCTATGGCAGCCATTGAAGTGTTGGTAGGAAAAATCAAACTCTTTCTAGGTGCTCTAGAATTTTATTTAAAAAAAACACAATTTTTTGCTTCCATTTTACCAATAACCGAATTTTTACATTAAGAACATCAATTATTATATCGATAATCGTCATAATTTTAACTATTGTAACAATGTTACATTTCTATATCTAAAAATGGTGAATTAAATATACATGGATATTTTTAATCTGGTGTGCTAAAATTATTGAAGACAAATCCATAAATTTTAGGTTGCATTATCTAAAAACATTAAGAACAACCTTCTAATAACAAACAAATAAAAATTGCATACCAATCTAACTGTGTAATAAGATTCTGAAATATAAATATATATATACACAGTGAAAGAATATTTTTTTAGTTAAAAGTGTATAGTGTATCTAATGTTAATGTAATGACCTTGAATTGTATTACAAATCTCTGTATCTGTAGAGTAGGGAGGGTGAGTGTGTAGGCTCACAGCACTTAGGCCACATGTGACCCATTGTACATCCTCCCGAGGAGTTGTCCTCCTAGGTCATTGTCCATCCTGTCCTTCTCAGGAAGGTGGACAGGTCACTGGGAGACATCTCCTTTATATCGGCAGGTGTAGGCCAAGACTCACCGAACACACACTCTCTTATTGACGATAACTCCGGACACTCGCATAAGACATGCCTGACAGTTTCATCTTCCTGTTCACACATCCTGCATAGAGGTGTGTCCACTATTGTATTACAAATTTCATGCAGGTTAATTTTAATCCACAATATTAATTTGAATTACGTTTGAAAAGCATTATTGCACAATATTCGAATTTATAAAAAAAATATGTGCACACCATTGGGCGGCTTTTTTCCTTCAAAGGGATTAAAAATATGGGTCATCACATTAACAATAGTTAGACTATACTACCAGAAAAATAAACTGCTAGGAAAGGAAAACTCTACATCAGGGGTGTCAAAGAAACGGCCCTTAAGACATTCGAATCCGGCCCGCTTTGCTGGGGTCAACCAATCACAGCAGGCGCATTGCTTCTGTTGCAATGTCTTCTAATAAACGACGGAAAGTGGATAGCGAGTGTCGAGTTTTTCAAAGTAAGTGGGAACTATTGTATTTTTTCATTGAACGAAAAGGCAAACCGCTTTGCTTGATTTGTAATCAAATTATTGCTGTTTGCGAAGACTATAACTTTTTTTATTTTATATATTGCGTTGAATAAAGATTTCCGTTATGATATAAAAACAAACTTTTTCTGAGCCGGCCCCCTAAACATGCCTCGAAGGAAAAATGGCACTCATGTGAATTGAGTTTGACACCACTGCTCTACATTGACTATATCAAAAGTGTAAAAAAAATTTGACACGTTTTAAAAAGTGGTTAAATTTGAAAATATACAAAATGAATAAAAATGACATATCCGAGTTCAGAACTGTTAAACGATTTGTTATAAAAACCACTTAGATATTTTCCTTTTGCCACCCACATAAAAAATTAAGAATTATTAAAATTTTTTATTACAAATATGTCATACACACAGTGAATGAAAAAATTGGGTGAATGTGCATTTTCTAATTGAGTTTTTGATTTTTTTTATGATGAATGGAAAGATCATAAGTTTTATAAGAGAAAAACAAAATTTTAGGAATTATTTGATAATAATTAATGCCCCTTATAATTTAAAACTAACTATAGAACTACTTATTTTGGGTGTGTTTAAGAAATTGCATTTTTTAAGATGGTAGTTTTTTGGCAATACTGGTGATTTTAAGTACAGTATCAATCAAAAAAATACACTTTTCTGAGATTAAAATCATTTTATTTTTGAGAAATAAAAATTTTTATACGAAACATGATTATGACTGATACTGCTCTTAAATCTTGAAGCACTACTACACAAATATAGTTACACACAATATATGAAATAGATTCGAATTAAACATGATTCACGATACAAATATTCAAATACGCCAGAAGAATTTGTAGAATAATCTCGTATATCTATTCTCACATAGGGAAAAACAAAAAGTTTATATTAAATCTAATACTATTGGTACACTTAATGTGAAACAAAAATTTAAAACAATAAAATTATATAAAAAAATTCATACCATAAACTTTTGTTATACAGCACAACACACACTATGGTAAAAAAGAACAGCCTATAAATTTATGTCTCACAACACACTGTTCTGACCATTTTGCTCTTTAAATGTTTCCTTTAATATTTTGGAATTAATTCTAATATCGTGGATTCAAATTAAAATAGTAGCGCCGGGGTACTAAAGTAATCTCCATGTTCTACTTTGTTTTATAACCTCACTTTTTTGTTACATGATTTCCACTGTTTCATTTTAGTTTAGATGTTGCTCATTGGTTTTCTGTTTTCTACCTGAAGGAGAAGACTTTCAAAGAAGATTCTTACTTATTATATTTATAGATTTCCATAAATAAAATATTGATAGGGTTATTGGTACGTCTTGGGAATGTTAAAAATATACAGGGACTTTCAAAACGTCAAAAAAGGAAACATTAAAAGTTTTTTTCTATTTATTTTTAACAAAAATAATACAGGTTGGTCCAACGGAAACAGCTGTAAAGATTAAAAATCCGGAATCTCATAATTTTAAAAGAAAAAAACTACTCGATAAAGACCATCTAATATAAAATTCATCTAAATAAAACTACAGACTAATTCTTCATTTAAAATCTATTGAAAACATGAATTAGTTAGTCTGTTTTTGGACACTAAAAAAATTCAGACACGAATAAACTCAATGTTTTAATAAAAGTAACCAGACTTCAATAAAAAGCTGATTCAGTTGATTTTTCTCCTTCATTTTAGATCTGATTACTTTTTTTTTCGACAATGCATCGCCAAAAATTGATAACAAATCTTAAAGTGACATATGTTTACACTTTTTTATTGTCTGACTTTTTTTCTGAAAAGAAAGTCAACTAACGGATACTACCTTTCAAGGCCACTTTACAGTCCGCGATTAATCTTGTAATACGCAACAGGGCAAGTCCACATGAATTCATATGTTTGTAGCCCTGATGATAAACAAGCGTTCTTTGCATATAACACGTGATTCCTAATAGTTATTTTGATCGTGTTTGAGTTCATTTAATTTCAATTTAACGCTAGACATTGGTTTAATTTCTTAGCTATTTTGAAAGCTATTAAATTAAATCAATACAAAACAACCAAATCACAAATATAAACTCTCCGTGGTTTACCAACAACGTATTATGGAACCTAACCTCACTCTTATTTTTTGTTCTTATCCACGTCAATAATTGAAGTAAAGCGATTGGCAATTCCTTGCTGCAATAAGAATTGTAAACTGTAAAGTGGGCTTTAGAGTAAAATGGATCCTCAACTGCCGCTTTTTCGTTAAACCTACATTGTAATTTTCAGCGTGTGAAAACATATGTACGCTGTTAACAATGAGTATATATTTGATCACAGATATATCTTTTTTAACCTCCATAGCTTTTTTTTATATATATAATAACTTTTTTCACGTTAAAAGTGATACAGATGGAGGTATGTACACACCTTATGTTGTCAACATTCTCTCAAGTGATTCCCCGTACATTAAGCTGTCATATTATAATATAATATAAATCTTGTTGAAAAAAAGTTTAACAAATAAACGCAAGATTCATACTAATGAGTTTTGTATTGTACGAGGAATGTATAATATAGTATTTCTTGACACACACATTACATACATATGAAGATTTTCTTTTTTTCTTTTAATACTAATATCTTGGACTAGTTATATCAATTACAATAGCAGGTTAAGTTTTTCTATAATCACTTGTTATTCAGGTACTTGATGTTATAAAGATTCTTTTTCACCCCATTTGATTCGAGATTTTTTCTATTATGTCACAGAAAATCATTTTAAATTAAGAATGTAAGCCACTGGAATACGCATTCATTAGAAGGATGGAAAGTAGTAGAACTAAAACGACAAAGTGAAATACACGCAGGCGCATTGCATTTGGATCGTTTCAGATTAAGCACATAACCACTCTATCTCTAATAACTCTGTGGTCTGTGGGTGTAAGGAAATGTTTTTTGAGGTTAAGAAATGTCAAAATGGAAACTTAAAGATGATGAAAATAAAAAAGTTTCTGTTATCCGTCTATTTATTTGTAGTACCAGTATACAAATCTTTAAGAAAATATTGAAGAAGTTACTTAGGAAACAAACTAAGAGGTAAATACTAAACATCAATTTTGGAATTTCTATTGGATTAAAACAAGTCGTCTTAATAACTTTTTGTCATAATTAATAATTAAATGGGATTCCAGTGCGGTACGTACTTAATCATGAAATCTGTTGGATATATATTATAATAGGAAAACTATTTTTGATTTTTTTTAAAGCCTTCAACGTTCTTTAAAGTAATAAACTTTGGATCTAACAGACGAACAAAACGGAACATATTCTATACAAAATTATTAAATATTCCGTATAAATTTGATCGTAATTTTAATACTAGACAAAACTTGTATGGTGGATAATAATTTTAGTTCACACATTTCAATTAAAAATTTAAACTTCTGCATAAAATCTATCTAAGTAGGTATTAATAAATTTAGCGAGCCAAAATTATTATTCACCTTTTATATATATATATTCAACTCTATAAATAACTTATACATGTAAAACACAAATAAAAAAATAAACAGTTGTTAACATTTATAAGATTTTTTTTCAGTTCTAATACAATATCTATAATGGTATCTTCAGAATTATGTACATATTACAAGGTCGTAACTTTTGTAAGTTGTTTATAAATATCTATTTCAAAAGTTTTCATTTTTTCCAAAATATCTCCCTTTGGAAACCCATTTCAGGGACGACCTTGCTTTTTATTTTCTTTCGCATTATACTCGTATTTCCATCAAATTTTATTCATTTATCAACCTGACTTGAAACATATATTGGTCTTGGTCAATATTTCAATATACATCTTATTTATATTTTATATTCTGTTTGTTTATAATACTGTTGAATCACTAACTTGAGAATTATTTATTAAAGGTATGGATGTTAGGTAATAGAAATAGGAAACGATGGAGGACGCGGATTTGCAATTGGCAGTAGTTTTTGATAAGACTTTTTAACACTAAAAAAGAATGAAATCAACGTTATTATTTGAAATACAACAAAAAAAAGAGATAAATTAATACTATATATTGTTAGATTTCTTGTTCTTAGATGTATTAACAACACATGTCAAGCAGCGAGTGCCGAACGGACGCAGGGAAAAGGAAGTAGATCTCCCCCTTCGCGCCCGCCTACGTTGGAGCGCATGCGTGAGCGGTTGAATGATTGTAAGAGCGCCAAATTTGAATATCTTAAACAAGATCTAGCAATATACACTCAAATCCAAACATATTTAGTTATTTCAAATACTTAAATAAAAAAAACAGCAAAAGTACTCAAACTTAACTAGCAAATCAATCAAGCTGAAAAATAAACACTCTCTGCATATTGCACAATCCACTGCCACTAGAAATTCATGCATAATATCTTAGGAACTTTCTATGGGGTTAATTGTACGAATCAACATAAATTAAACATACGTATATATATCTTTGTAAAAACAAAACAAATCATCTTTAAAAATGTCCATCACGAAAACGGATCATAAGATTAGGCTGCATCATAACCTAACTTTTGGTCAAAAAGAAAAGCATCTTTATATATTCTTTTTCTCTTCAAAAACGTTTCTTTTTTTTGAAGTTGTTAAAAGGGCAACAATCCTCAATGCTTATAATATCGATCGTTGTTACGTTTGCTTTTCACTAAGTTTTTTTTTCAATATCACAGATGTTTTTTTTTTTTACTTCCGGGTTTTAGAAAAGTGATCGAATCGTCACTAATATTTGATATGCATATGGAAGGGGGTCGAATAAATTGTTCTGAAACTGTTACAAAGAATAACAGATTTCAGAATGATGGTGGGGAAAAGAATATGGAAGTTAGTGTAAGAGAAATAACAAAAAAGAGGAAGAAATAATAAAAAATAAGAAAACTTTAGTACATGGACCCTTCCAAATACAATTTAATACATTTATATTTTTCTATCAATATCTATAAGTTTGAAAATGTTTCGATTCGATCAACATCTTTTAACCCTAAACTTCTTATCTCTATTTTGTTTTTTTTTTCATTTGTCAACGAAAAATGTCAGACTTTGCACTCTTGGATATTTTTTTTTGGTTGGAATGTGCAAAGTGTTTTTTTATATCACCTCTTTGAGCTTAAGCTAACACAAAATATTCAACATTATACACTCATTCATTAAAAGATAGTTTTTGTCGAATTTGTCAGTCTGCAATTGAATTTTTTTTGTAGCGATATCAAATCTTTGTTGTAATAATAGTTATTTAAAAATCCTGATAGAGAAATTGTTTTTTCGGCAATTATTCAAAACTTGGGAACATTGGTAGTTCAAATGACACAGTGTCAATCTGGGCTGAAGCACTTTAAAAAGAGGATGTTAAAACTGAAATAGATGATGTAGTAGAAACAAAACAAGACCATGACACTAAAATAAAGAACTGAAAAAAAAAATTAAAAGTGTTGTGAACATGCAAAAAGCACCAGTAGTTCAAATGATGCAATGAAAATCAGAGTGGCAGTGAAAATAGAAAATTGGAAGACCAGAACGGATAAAGTAATAAAAAAAACATGATCATG
>CAJUYI010000578.1:32258-55067 GCA_910591695.1 Galerucella pusilla | reverse complement strand
ATCCATGGCCCGTTGCATTTCAGCAAGCTCAAAGTAGTGCAGTAGTTATATTTATATTTATATTCGCAAGAAGGTTTACATTCGATTGTTAGCTATTTCATTGATGATAAAACAGGAGGTCGATTGGTAGTTACTTAATTTTTAAATGGTACCTGTAAATTCAAGGATTTCTGCATGTAGTCAATCAAATATATGCAATAAAAATTATGTTTTGGTGTATTAATTAACGAGTTAATTAACTAAATATAAGATAACACAATTAGAAATACAGGTTTTATTTTATGCACTTTTGAGTATGCTGTAAAAATAAACAGTGGTATACAATGACAACAAAAATAAAATTGTATTGCGGAAAATAATTTCAGCTATTTTGATAATTTGTGAATAGAATAAATCAGTTGTACTTGAGGGGGAAACCGCTGATGGTATTTGGTGTACACTAGTATGGTATTTCTGGTAATATTTTGGTATTTAAAAAAAAATTGTTATTATTTGGAAATATTTTGGATTTTGTTTGGTATTATTGGTACTCAGATGATGATGACAAAACCATGTTATTTTTTAATTTAAATCTTAATATCTTAGTTTCTTGCATGAACATCTACATTACACGCACATGCTCATGTAGGAAACTAAGAAATTCAGATTTAAATTGAAAAATAACATTGTTTTATCTTCTTAGTTTTAGTTTTAAATTAATCCTAGTTTTAATTTTCTCTTGCATGAATCCATGTGCCACAATTAATATACCTAAACAGGGAGAGATATAACTGTGTCGACTTGTGTGTCAATGCAGATAGAGTTATATAAGAGTGGTAATATTTGAGGTAATGTTGGTATTTACTGGTAATTTTTGGTATTTTAAGCTGGTAATTTTGGTATTCTTTGTCAAATATGGTATTTTAGTGTACACATTTTGGTCAGCGGTTTCCCCCTCGGTTGTACTCCACTGGCTTTGGTTTTAACCAACTCTTGTTTTGAAATAGTTGTAAGATTAAATTCATTTGAGTACAGTTGGCATGTCTGCTATTTGGTTCTCAAGTTTTCAGTTTTTTATGTGATGATATACCTAATAATGGAGCTGGAGAAATAGTGAATGCTTGAATTATAAAAGATCAGATGCTCTTCTTTAGATGGATAATGGCGTTTACAACAAATTATTGTAACCATCTAATTTTTAAAAAGTTTCCTTAATTTTTATAATTTTTGTTCTTGTTTCTATTCAAATAATATAGAGTGGTGCACAGGAAATATTTCATTAACAACTTCAGGTTTTTGCAATTAGATTATAAAACCTGCCAAATATGTATATTTTTAGTGTATTATTAAAGCTACTTCCATAGTTATTGATAATTTTTCTTTCTAGTTATGAACCAGAACTGCATCCTGGAGTTACCTACAAATTGAAAACTCCCAAAGCTACATTGAAGATATTTTCAACAGGAAGTGTTACTGTAACTGGTAAGAAAAGATATATTTTCTCCTATTAATTGCTATCAACTTTCATCCCTACTGCCCTATAGGCCCCATTTCCAAAAAATTCTCAGTGGCTGCAGGCTTAATTTTTTCTTTCTTGTACTGGTGGAGTACCTAAAGATATCGTATCCACTTCTTATAACTGAACACAATCTGTATTGTTAATTATCATCAAAGTTTTAGAAAGGAAAAAGAATAGAATGCAGTTGTGCCTTAAAGACAGTTTCTTTAAACAATATAGAATTAGAATAGGAAGTGCACCTGAAAATTAGGATTACATTAATAATGAAAATGTACTGTGCGTTTTAATAAGAGTGGCTGTGTCTCAGAATATATTTTCTCCCAAATATCCACAAATACACACTAGATATGTTTCTACGAATACACCAAAATAAAATTAATTGCCATTGTTTGCAGTGGCGGATTTACTACTAGGCAGTTTAGGCAACCGCCTAGGGCCGCAAGGCAAGACCATTTTTGTAGATCGTATAAGCTTCGCGCCAATGCTATGCTATGCTAGTTTCAACGTTGCCAAGTTGAGGTTCAATTTGTTTTAAAGTAGCCCTTAAAAAATCTGCCAAAAATATGTTTGTTAAATTTTAGAAAATACATCCCGGTTGTAGAGGCCGCTCGAAAAGCCTTGTCTGGGGCCTCCAATGTTAAATATCCGCCACTGATTGTTTGTACTTAGCAGTTTCCAGATTACAGTTTCGTGTACCTATGTACTGGGTGATTAGTTAAGAGTAGCGAGCGGCCATATCTCATAAGATATTGGTCGTATAGATTTAGAAAAAAAAATTCATGATAAAAGTCGACAAGAGAAATTGCTGGATATTTTTTCGAGTTTGTCAAACGTCCGCTAGAGGGCGTAACAACAAACACTAAGTAGAAAAATGGGATTTTTATAGAATTTTGCCTAATGAAAGTATATCGATGATATTATTTTCATATTCACTGACTATTCACCTACACTTTTTGACTGAAATGTTTTGCCCATCTCTAAAAATAAAGCGGTGGGGGAAGTTCAATTGTTTTTTTTTTAAACAAACCAATATTTCTCCCTTTTCGCTTGACCGATTTTAACAAATTTGGGCTCATACGAAAGAGCATAATTTACACTACAAAACGCTTACTTGGTTTTGACTTTCGTCTTCGCCGCTAGATGGAGTTACTACTACTACTACTACTACTAAATGTGC
Source organism: Galerucella pusilla (assembly GCA_910591695.1). Classification (NCBI taxonomy): domain Eukaryota; kingdom Metazoa; phylum Arthropoda; class Insecta; order Coleoptera; family Chrysomelidae; genus Galerucella; species Galerucella pusilla. The sequence goes on along the minus strand of CAJUYI010000578.1, from coordinate 52,392 downwards.
AGGCGAGCCTTGTTCTGGACAACTCAAGCCAAGGTTCCGACACTGAGGCCACTGGCGGGCCCATTGTGCCATTCCTGCTACCTAGTCATCCATGAAGCCGAGCCCTTCAATAAAGGCACAACCTTTTTCAGTGGATGCCTGCTTGTGTCTCCAGGAGCCATGACAGTGAGTCCGAAGATTCGCCTGCGTAATACAGCCCAGTGTGGACACTCTAAGAGAACATGAACTGACGTTTCATCAGTCATGCCACAACCCCTACATAGGGAACTTTCCTCTACTCCTAGATTGTAGAGGTGCTTCCTCATACAGCAGTGCCCTGTTAGGAGTCCTGCTATCTTCCTTAGCCTACTCCTTGGTAGTTCGGTGGCTGTCCTGGCGTGTCCATCAGTCCATCCCTTCAGTAGAAGTTTGGATTGTCTAGGACCCTACAGAGCATTCCAATGAGCGAGGTGCTGGTTCCTCAGCCACTTCTTCGTCTCCTTGCGTATTCTTTGTTTTGTTAGGCCCAGGGTCGGGCCCGGGCCGCAGAAAGGAGCTGCCGCCCCTTCCGCAGCCAGTGCATCCGCCATCTCGTTGCCTTCAAAACCAGAGTGGGCTGGAAGCTGGAATCCATTCTAGCCGCACCACGTTCCGCCTTGCAAGATTAGCAAGTCGTTCTCGACATTCGTTAGCATAGATGGAGTTAACTGAAATGGTAGCAAATTTTTGAGTTAAAAAAAAAACAAATGTAATGGTATTATTCATTTTTACATATTTTAAAAGAGGGTACATTTTTCTAAAATTTAATGAAAAAAATTTATCATTACCTTTTTTTGAACCGTTGATATTAAACAAAATATAATTCTTTTACATTAAAAAATGACACGCCACTGCTTTTTATGGAAATAAAAATCATTTTCCTAATCACTTATCAGTTGCTAACAAACCCTCTTTTAAAATATGTAAAAATGAATATACCATTACATTTGTTTTTCTTGAAAAAAACTCGAAAATTTGCTACCATTTCATTTAACACCATCTAGCGGCGAAGACGAAAGTCAAAACCAAGTAAGCGTTTTGTAGGGTAAATTATGCTTTTTCATATAAGCCCAAATTTGTTAAAATCGGTCAAGCCAAACGGGAGAAATATTGGTTTGTTTAAAAAAACAATTGAACTTCTCCCACCGCTTTATTTTGATAGATAGAACAAAACATTTCAGTCAAAAAGTGTAGGTGAATAGTCAGTAAATATGAAAATATTATCATCGATGTACTTTCATTAGGCAAAATTCTATAGAAATCCCATTTTTCTACTTAGTGTTGGTTGTTACGCCCTCTAGTGGACATTTGACAAACTCGAAAATAATATCCAGCAATTTCTCTTGGCGACTTTTATCATGGATTTTTTTTTCTAAATCTATACGACCAATATCCTATGAGATATGGCCGCTCGCTACCCTCAACTGATCACCCGGTACGTAGGCAACACTTATTACATCAATGTCAGATATTTTTTAGATTTCCCTATTTCTCATTAAATTATTACGGAAAATACTGTTGGATGCTTTAACATAAAAATCAACTAAAACATTTTATTCTACAGTTTATATTGAAATGACTACTAGCTCTCATTTATCTATAAATAAAATCAGGCGTGCTCCAAAGTAACTTTCTGCTTAAGAGCGCAAATAATGTCAAATTATGACAGCTCGCGGAAAACATCAACTTTGCAGTTGCTTTTCAAGGGACAAAAGACGACTTTCGATAGTGGTTGTAGAAAAATACCTTTTGATGGCACGAGACGAGATCAAGAGAAGTCTCGTCTCGTGTTTTCCAAGTCTCGGTTAAAAAACGAGATTGTCGTAGGCACAACTAAAAATGTATTATTTGTTGAACAAAACATGATGAAATTTGTATTTTCAGCTCCTAGTGTGGCTGACGTTCAAGCCGCAATCGAACACATATTCCCCCTAGTTTACGAATTTCGTAAAGAAAGAACCAAAGAAGAAAAAGAAGCGTTAGCAAGGAAAAAACTTAAACAAATGGGTGAAATTCCTTGGACCGAATACGAAGAAGAAGTAGATACGGAAACTGTGACAATGTGCGAATCAAATAACGTAAATGAATCCGATACGTGGGACTAAAATAACACGTTTTTTTTTTGTCTTCTATAACCTCACCCAAGGCTCGACCCTAGATATTTAAAAACGGAAACATTAAAACTTTCTTTTACCTTCCTTGGAATGATAATTTTATTATGTTGTCCCGGACAAATTAATCTATTTACTCGATTTATATTCTTTCTTAGCCCAAGTTGGTTTTAAGTTATTACATTCTCATATTTCATTAGCCCGCTTCCAAAATACTTTCATTTTTCGGTTGTTTTTTATTGATTTCACTTTACATCCTGTTTATATACTCCATTGAATCAAATTTTAATATATTTATTACACAGAATACCCCACAAAGAAGCAGCATCTTCGTTCTTATTAAAAAATATTATTAGTTATAGTGTCGTAGGCAACACACACTACGCATATGTCAATTTTTTGCATAAGTAACTTTGTCATGTGTTTCTATGTTGTTTTCAATCTACTCTTTCTTTTGTAGTTTTTCTGTTTGTTTGCAAAAGAACGGTTTACATAGTTTACATTTGAAATCTTTTGACAGCAATATATTTCTAATGGAAAAAAGTTGTCACTCCTAATTAAATGGGATTTTTTGCTCAGACTGCCAAGATTTGTGAAAGTTGCTGATAGTAACTGGATATATTTATTTACATTATTTATGAACTAAATAATGCAGAATTAGTTAATGACATTAGGTTTGTTCGTAGAGCACTCACAAACGGTTGGAAACTGAACGACTCATGCGCAGTGAATAAAAACCGTTTACAAAAAGACTCTGCGTATGAGTCGTCCAGTTTCCAACCGTTTGTGATTGCTCTACGATATTGATATTGAAGTGAAATTATCATTCAACGTCAAATCGAATATATTCGTTTTATTTTTTCTGTTTTTATCATTTTTATTATTCTTTGGGGTCCAGCCTATAAGTTTTTTTGTTTATTTGAATACGATGCTTGAAACCTAGTCAGGTATTTTTTTGGTTTATAAAGACTGAATGAAGTTTTTCTTTGTGATGATGATGATTTCTATTGAATATGGTTGAAGAAGTAGCTTCATACATTTCATGTACGTTGTATGTAGATATATTTTTAGTTTTATCCTTGATGCAAATCAATGATTCTATTTATATTTTGAAAATAGTTAACAATAAAATACATATAAAAATCGAATTCTTAATTTTAAGATCTTCGTTTTTGATCTGAAATGAGTCGTTCAGTTTTATGTCGTATATTTGGATGGTTCCAGAGTCCATTGCAGCTAATTATAATATCGCAAAATCAATAAAATGTCAAATGTATGTAATTGAAGAAGGCTTTTCCTACAGCAAAATACCTCTAGATTAAAACGATTTTCCGGTAAGTCATGTCAAGTTATTATATTTTGAGTTAATACAGTTTAAATAGTATATTGTGCAACTAGTGGGGAAAGTTAAAAAAAAAGTACTTTCCCCACATGTTGCACACTATACTCTTTCTACGACTGTACCAACTGTACAAAAGTACACTTTCCGAAAAAGATTTTGATTTTGTATTTCTTTGCCACTCTACAAATTTTCCGTTTGCCAATTTATACCTTTTTTCTTGAAATTGCCGCAACAAATCTAAAGTTACTTTTGCATCTTTTTCCATTATCTCTGGCGAAGTATCATTAAAATCGTCACTACTGTCAGTATCCATATTATTTATATTATAAATAAGTACTTATATGTCTTGTTAAACTAATATTGTCAATAGAAATTGGGATTTTTATCAAAGCACGATTGAAACTACCTTCTACAATTTAAAAACTTCTAATATAATCTGACAGTTTTGTGACAACTAAGTAGGTTTTTAAAGATAACAGTAGCATACTAAGTTTTTCTTGATTTTATTTGATTCACTTTTCATAGCAGTTGTAGAAAAACATTTTTTCCACTTCTACCCTTTAATTTTAACAATTGAAGGCCTTAATGTGAAATAATGATAAGCCACATAAGGTAAATTGTTAGGAAAACGAATTTAAAGTTTTAAAAAAATATTAAAAATCAATCGGAGATTTTTGGTTAATTAATGTTTTATACTGTGTTACTACTAGTACTGGTATTCAAATTCTGCTATTCCACGAAATAAAAAAAAATGAAATGTGCAGAAAAAAACATTTTATTAAAAAATGAGGCTTGTTACATTATTGTTTCAAAACAAAACATTCAAAACTTTAAAACCACTTTGGTTAAAAGTAAGAAAAACTTTCATGATGAACAGGAGGCACATAAGGTAGTAATGATTTGACATTATCTAATTTCTTTTTTGATATTTTTATTGGTTCCAAGTATTTTGGGCGTAATTCAGGAAGCAATGTCTGGGTGGGGAGTCCTTTTTTAGTGATAGAGACTGTTATGTAGTTGTCATTAACGGCATATTCCACGTAAATTACTTTACCGTTATCAAGTTTAAAATGAAAGGAAAATGCACTACCTACAGAAATTAAGGTTTTCGTTGTCTTCTGTACGCAGATTTTTTTTATGTTAGTTAGGATGGGTTGGAAATTCAGAAAATCAATTGATTCATAATAGTCGAGTTAAAGTGCTGTTTTATATTTTATTCTCTTATAACTTGGTGCTAGTAAATGACCGGGGCATACTTTTTGTGGCGCTTTTCGATGAGAGCAAAATATCTGTCTATATTTTACATTCTCTTGTCTCCACCTGCTTTTGGTAGTTCGTTTGGGGGAATTAGGTTTAGGTCTTTTTGTCGTAGTTGGGCCCTCACTATCTTCACTTGCTATATCATTTACATCAGACTCCTAGCATATAAATGCAATAGTATAACAAGCTACTAATTTTTTACATTAGAATGCTCAAGTGCAAAACTGTGACAAGCCACATTATTTAAAAAAAGCTCACTTGCTGATTATTAGGTTGATTTTCATTGTCACTAGGACTATAATCCTTATCGAGATCACTGTCATCTACGGGTGATTCAACATCATCACTAAAACTGCTCATTTCTTAACTTTATAGCAAAGCACTACAGCACGAACTAATCGGTAACCGCCATTTTTTGTGGCTTGTCTCTATTCAACACAAATAGTCTCTGAAAAGTAGAGAGTTGCAACAACATGATTTCTGGATTGTAGCGGCATTTATTGACAAATAGCTAAGCTCTCTGTCAAGTGGCTTGTTATATTATTGCATTATTCTTTTACATAGTAAAATAAATTTTGAAAAATGTGTGGCTTGTTATTGTTTCACATTAAAGTCTTCAATTCAATATACAATAGGAATATTTGGTCAATATATAACTTCCTATATATAAATTTCACAGTTCTCTGCAGTTTACTTGTATATTATTAAAATTAAAGGGAGTATAAAAAATAGTGTATGCAATTCACATTTAAGATATTCGTGTCCTTATTAAACAATTTATTTTCTATTAGATTATGCCCATGGGGAAAAAGTGTCGCGATTTGAAACAGCAGCAAACCCATTCAGAACGATAGTTTATCATGCCACCATCAGTTCCAGCACAATGGCGTACATTTTCTCTTGTGCAGAAAAGCGCAGTGGAATACTGAACATTTTATTTTTCACCCTCCGAAATCGTAATATGAAAATGCACGTCGTTTGTTACATTTGATAGTAGAATCATAGGAGATCGGTCCAGACTCTTTGACGTTCAAAAATAATCGTTCGGAAATAAAGAAACAATTTCTCACGGCTTTTCACAAAACTTTTTTGTACGGCACTCCTGTTAAATCTTTATTTATATGTTGTATAATCTACAGAAACCAATGCCGTACCGTTTGAAATCAGATTTTTAGAATGTAGAAAATAAGAGTTTCATAAAAATGTTCCTAGATTTTCCGAACTATTATTTTTGAACGTCATAGAGTGTGGTCCAATCTCCTATTATTCTACTATCAAATGTAACAAACGGCGTACAGTTTCATATCACATGTTCAGTTTTCCACTGCGCTTTTCTGTACAAGAGAAAATGTACGCCATAGTGCTGGAACCGATGCGTGGCATGATAAACTATCGTTCTGAATGGGTTTGCTGCTGTTTCAAATCGCGACACATTTTCCCCATGGGCTCATAGTCTATATATGTTCATTTTCAAACTCAACTAGAAATGTCCAAAAAAGAATTCCCTGAAAATTTGAGCTCCTAATATTAACTCTAAGTACTCGCCCCAAGCGTTAATATATTTCCCATTTAAAATACATATAAACTTTGACGATTTTTTTCAAATATCTATATCTTAGCCATATTTGAATAATAACAAATTGTTCTAAAGTGGGATTTACTATTAATTTTCAAATTTGTGGTTATCCACCAGTTAAGGGTAAAGTTGTATTAAAAAAAGTAGAAAGAGGCGTTAATGTCATCCTATTTGTGTAAATCGGCTGAACTTTGAGGTTATCAAATGTCATAGGTTGTCAAAATAGAACATATGTTTATGAGTTGCATTTTTGACAACTTTTGACATTAGATAATTTCAAACTCCAGCGGAATTTACAGAAATAGGGTATGTCCTCTAACTGACAAGTTGACACTAATGACAGCCGCCCTGAGGAAAATCAATAATTTGTTACATTTTCAATTAATAATTTTGTAGTAATTTAAACATTCTTTTTATTATAGAGTCAGATATAGACTCAGCTGAAAGAAACTACTCTGGTTGACTAGTTATCTACTTTTGTAGAAGTAACGTGCAATAAATATATAAATATAAACAGTCAATTTAAAGATGTCAGTCTTTTGACTCAAATGTCAGCTGTAAACCTACCTTAGGAATTCATTAAATTGGTTAAAACAATTGCACATAGAACTTTTTTTAATGTATTAGTATAGTTAGGAGGTACTAAAACTGGACGACTCATCATTTTCGCTTTTCCCTCCGTGTTCAATTCATATTAGCTTTAAAGCTGCCTTTAATAACTAAAAATTAAGCTGCCAGCTAAATTCTAAAACCGTTTTTTATATATTTTTCCAATTAATTGATAATATCGATATTGCTGTTACTTTTTTGTTATAAAACATCTACAAATAGTTTTTTATGTACCTTGAAAAGTATTTGAAATAAGTAAATATATGATTCATCTTCCTTCTTTGGCATTTTCTCACTTCTGTACCACATTTTTGTTCAATCCATAATTCTAAATCCATTCTTATACAATTAATCTATTATGATATGAGATAATAGACTTCTAACGCAGAGATCAATTGTTTAGCAATATTGAGGAGCTTATTTTATTAAGTAGCTTTGAGAATATGCGAGACTTGTATATAAGACTTATACCGTCTAAGTCTTATCATTGAACTTCTTGTAGATTAGATATTTGAACTTGTGTACAGTAATTTAAGATGGGAAAAGACGTCACCTGTCATTTTTTTTTTTTTCACCAAATGTATATTTTTAGTGGGGACTTGGGTAATACTAGAAAATTTTGTTTGCTCCTATCGTTGAACTTTAAATTAAAACCTCAACCCAATATGTCTACTTGAAAAGACTGCTATGGATTTTAAAGGCATTATATTCCAGTTTTAATCATCACAAATTACTATAGGCACCACATCTTCATAATTAACAACTTCACAAATCATAATGTTGGAGACACATTTTTTGTGGACGCAGCCTGTGTACATCTTCCATTTCACTATTATTTTTGACACAATTGCATGGAAGAATTGTCAAAAACCAATGATCATACCGAGCTTAACTTTGAGTATTGTTTATTGCAAGAAGTTGTAACACCTGTGTATTTCTGGATAGTTTGAACTGACTATTTGTGTCTTGAAAAAGTATGTGTGTTGAATAAGAAAACCAATATTCCTTAATATTTATTCAATGGGCCAGTAAATGTTAAATCATATACATGTAGACTGTATTTGGAAAACAAATCTGAACTAATAAGCAGCTTATCACAAAGTAAAACGATCAGTAACTGGAAGGTGAAGTTACAGAAATTATTAAAAAAACTGTAAAATAATAAAATGACTGTTTGAAAAAAAATCACTTATGTACATAGTTCCCCGCATTACCTGAAAAATGTGCATCTCGATTTAAAAAACATTTTTTATAACAACTTTTGAAGCGTCTATAAAATGTTAATATCGATGCTATTTTTATAGTTTTTAATCACGTTTTGACACTTTATTTATAACAATATTCATGTTAGCAGACACAATTTTTAATGAAATGTTTATGAAGTAAGAGGAATTTTTTTCAATGTACATGTACAACATCTTTTTTCCTTATTATATCGAAAATATTGTTGAAAGTGGTGAGGAAAACACTGCTAGAGCTCTTAATACTTATAGTAAGAGGTGTCGCATCATAAGCTGTCAAAAATGTTATAAGGAAAGTCGACGTGATGTCATGTGACAATCGCCTTGATGAATCTGATGATAAACAATCGTTCTTTGCACAAAACGTGGTTCTTAATAGCTTTTGATCCTGTTTGAGTTCATTTAATTTTGATTTGGTTATTTTTTCGACATTTTAATTGCTTAGGTATTTTGAAAGTTATATCTGACAGTTTATAATAAGAAAGATCATTAAATCAATACCAAACAACCAAATTATAAATCTATAATGATTGTTTATCCCCAGGACGACTGTCATTAGTATCGGTTGGTGTACATATCCTATTCGTAGACTTGATCTACTTTGACAACTTATGACATAACCTCAAACTCAGCCGGTTTTACGCAAATAAGTTACGTTAACGTATATAGGTGTACTCCCACGGAAGACGAATTTTCGTCATGTTCTGCGCATTTTCCAAAACGCCGCCATATACTCAATCATATGTTTAATGTTTTGAATGACTGTCATAACTATAACCTACACAACCAAATCTTACTTGTGATCGTTCATTTTTGTAGTATATTGTGAACATTAGAACATTAAGTGAGTGTATTTATTGTTAAATAAAGATTTTGTCTCTTGTTTTCGTTTCAAATTCAGTTATTTGTCAAGCGTTTGATTTCGCGCATTATTTTCTGATTGGCTGATTTTTCATTATGGCGGCGTTTTTTTTTTATTGGTCGTGCGCGGTAACACACCTTCTTCTCTATTACACCATGATTTGTACCCTTTTTTCGAATACAGCTATACTACTAATTATGCAACCATACTTACATTATTCTTCATATTGAACTACCGTATGTTCTGAAAACGTTCCTCGTACTTTATAACCTACACAAATCCGATATATTAAAGTGGAAGTAGAATGCACGAATTGATATTTTATATTTCCTATAATGTGTTTTTTTAGATAATGTTTGCTAGCCGGAAAAGCTGGAATCTCGATACTTTTCAAAAACGAGATTCGCGTTTTTCGTTTTTTGATAAGTCTGTCTTTAAGGGGATACCATTTTAGATAATATTACTATTTATTAACAGTGGACCATTCAAAGGATTTTTAATTACCATTACTACTCGGTAAACTACAAATAACTTTTGACAAGAAAGAAACATTTGAGAAAGTGTCAAATAATAATTGAGCCTCAGTAGGAAGTTTCTATTCTGTGTTGCGTTGTTATTTTTTCTCTCAACTGAAGAGAAACTGTTTCCACCTGGGTATGTATTCTACTATTACGAGTGATTGTCATTCGGATAAACTTTCATCAGATTATTTGGTAACCATTGATCAACAAATATTTCTGGTTGCATCCCTTTTGTTATTTCACAGTAAATTTGTTATAGTTATAATTAAAAACACTTTGAATGGTCTAATTTGTAGATATAAGTAGGTCGTAATGTTAATTGACTGATCATGTTCCATGTATTTTTACAGAATAAATAGATATAGAAGCGACACAGATTTGGTATCAATAATCAAATATAGTTGTTTAAAAAATATTTATGTCTGCAAACTAGCATTCTTTTCAAATCATTACCAGTAAAATGAATCAGACGAATGTAGTTTCCTTTTTTGTAAACTTTGTTCATCTTATTCATTACACTAATACACAGTTTTTAAGGTAAATAAATTACGAAAAATATTTTGAGGATAATTCTCCAACTTTAAAAAAAAAATCAATTGCCACAAAATTATACTATGTGTTGCTTCTATAAGTATTCCTTTTCTGTGATCTTTTCTTATCCTGGCTGAAGTACAGCAAAAGAAATTTAATTGGTTTGGTACTGATGATTATGAAAAAAAACAATAGTATGTAGAAATTGGCTTAGCAATTGGTCTCTTTTTCATGGAAGTAATATTGAAACATCATAGAGAGGTAAACTTTTTAATAATATTAATTAGTGACATGTAAGGATATAATACAAAATATTTGAAGAAACAATATCAATTAAATCAACTAAATTAGATGATTTGTGTTGCCAAAATATTCAAAACCAAAAGTCTTACCTGTACTAGATAGATGGGATTAAATTACTTTTGTTGTACATATACTTACTGTGAAAATTTACTTCACATATCTAACTCCATTATAACAATATTTTAATTTTACGTACATATTGTGTTCGATGTAATAATTATTAGGCCTAGTAACGTCAATTTGTAATTTTACACGTGTATTCATTCGTCAAGTGTGTCTTTTGATCCTTCAAAATCAACAAAATGAATAATGCTTGAATAAAAGGGCGTCATTATTATCAATAAAAAATAAGAAAGAATTGAAAATTCATTTGTATTGAAAGGAAAAATGTATTATTTGTAATTATTTTTCTAGTTTAATTTTTTCTTGAAAAAAAATTATATCTGGTTGAAATGAACAAAATTGTGTGTGATGTTGGTTAATTTTAAATTGAATTGTTCACAACGTTGACCAAAATTATTATCAAAATAAATAATCAGATCCTGTAGCACCAGACTTATCTGAATCTCACAGGACTACACTAAACTTTTTGCAGGTTTTAATATATTTAAGTTAAAGTGAGTATCTTCAGGTTTTTTCATTAAAAAATTCTGATTTTCTACTTGAACTGTTTGAAACTTATGATGTGATGCCTACAAAGAAATTGATGTTTCCTATTTGTGTTAAATGTACCATTATTGGCCAAAATCCCATAGTAGAAGCAATTGTAAACCTTTGAGCCTTATCTATATAGTAATAACAAAATAGTTAATGTTTGCATGAATGTGTTCGTATATCCCCAAAAAGCTATTAAAAAAAATTACGATATTATTTTTAGTTTATGTAAACCAGAAAAATCGTACTCATCATCTTAATAAATTTGAATATTTTACACAGTGTGCCGAAATGAAGGAGTACATTTTTTAATTGAAAATATTTTTTTTGTCTTTTGGGCGATTTATTTTCTTTTTGCAGGGCTGATAACCTAACATGTCCTCAACATGACTGTAAATTTGAAAGCAAAAATAATATACAAGGTCGGACATTAAAGTTACTAAACTGTTTTCATAAATGTGTTATTTGTTGAAATGTTATTTAATAAAAAAAATGGTATTTCGCGAATCCGGAAAATTTCCTTTTTACTGAAGTGTTCTGTATATTTTATCTACCGAAAATGCATATTAGTACAATTTTAGCTAAGACAGTTTTCATTTGCAACGAGCTCAAAAGCACTGTTATATAATTTTTTTTATAAGTCCGATCCTGTACATTATTTTTGCTTCCAAATTTACAGTCATGTTGAGGACATGTTAGGTTATTAGTCCTGCAAAAAGAAAACAAATCGCCCAAAAAACAAAACAAATATTTTCAATTGAAAAATGTACTCCTTTACTTCGGCCCACTGTGTATACAGAAGTTGTATAGTTAACACATTTGGCAATAATAAATGAAATTACACATCCTTTTAATATCTATAAATATCATTTTCTGTGTAACATATCGATAAGTTAGTTTTATATGTAGAAAATAAAATTATAATTTTCTTAAAGTACAATATTTGTCGAAATTGCTGAAGATGAGATGATGAATTTGATATAACTCTAGTTATTGTTTGACTTATTTAAATATAACAGGAAATACTCATAAAGAGAACCAAAATTATTTGGTTGTCTTTGTAAGTATATCCCTTAGTTTCATATTTTTTGCTAAGACACATATTTCTGGAATTATGTATATTGAAACACATTTTTGTTATACTATTTATTAAAATAAACAAATCGACATTTTGCAATTACTGACAATTTGAAGTTTATACCAAAAAACAGATAAATTTAGTTGTTAGACTCCTTTTGTTTTTTGCTTTTTATTTAAACAATTTGTTCAATCATGTTTCTTTTTACTATAACCTGTACATATAGTTAATAAAGTTTTCTCATACTGTTTATATCCTGGTATGTTATTTCTGGGGGCCTGAACCCTTTTGCGGAATCAGCCCCAATGTAATATTGGAAGAAATAGGTAAAGCCGAGAAAAAGAGAAGATCTGATCAATGGAAAGATCTAGTAGGGCTTATACAATCAAAGACTCTTCAGGGTGACTTCAACCTGTTGAGATCAAATGAATGCATAAGTCAAAATAAAACTGCGCTAAGAGTTTTAACAGGGATCCTAACGGGACATTTTCGCCGGAATAGGCACCAGAAGAAGCTCAAAATAGTGGAGGAAAAAGAAACCTCCATCCACATACTTTCCAACTGCACAGCACTTCAGAATCCAAGAGCACAGCACCTGGGAGATTACTGGATAGAAGAGAAATATTGAAGTTGAAGCCTGCAGACATCCTAAAATTCCCCCGGGAAATAGGACTAAAGTAGCTTATAGTTTCTGAGACTCTCCTCAGAAACTAAGTAGAAGTAAGGGGGTACAATAGATCTTTTAGGTCTCAGTGAATGTCACGCCAAAATACATACATACATCCTAGTATGTATATTTTTTCATATATCCCTTTTCTACACATGGTCTAAGCAATACTACGGGCTTAAACTGTCTAGAAAAGAAACTCTCGAAGTGAGTGGTTATACTGGAGAAAACTACTTGATGTTTTTCTTGTGTTAGTTGAGAATTGCAGTTCAAAAGCAGTCAGGTACTTACAAGTTGTCCACTAATTTTTTTTCAAACAGAATAATCGTTTTATTTCTTCATTTATTAGTAAAACAAAAGGAATTAGGATTGAAAATAATTTAATTACACATGTAGATTTCTTAATATTTAAAATAAGTACTCCTATCAGTCTATAAAAACAAATACGTAATACAAGAACATTAAATCACAGATACTAAACTTAATGTGCAGAAAAATACCACAAGGAAAAGTAAAATAATTTGAAAATAGGCCGTGAATTATCGAGTTCTTCATATTTTAATTATTTGTACTTATATAATTTTACAGTTTAAGTTTAAAACTATTACCTAGTTTCTGTATTTTTACAACTGAAATTTAGAATAAAAAAATGAGCATACTCAAATATGAGAAATAAAGGGTTAGCCATTTTAGTTTCTACAATAATTTTCTATTGGTCAAAGAATCTAATCATTGAGCATCACAAATGTAAAATACTGGATATTTTGTATAAAGCAATATTATAACAACAAATCAAAATTGTGCCATAATTTGATCCTAAGTTTCCATGTTATAATTAGTTACATAAGTAAAAGTTATACAATATCTACGAGGTAAACATTAATATATACATGTAAATACAAATGTCAATTTACAAAACAAAGTAAGTACAAATGGAAATAATATACAGAACGATTAATTATTGTTGGGACATAGACTAGGAGCAGATTATTTGGACCAAAAATGCCTACCTAAATATCACCGTGGAAATGGAATTATTAAATGATTAAATTAAAAACAAACAATACTATGTAGAAATAATGTTTATGTCATGAAGCGCCCTGTAACAAAGTGTGGAATAATAAATAAAATAAAAAACCTTGTCCAAAGTTATGACTCTGTAAAGTTATTAGCAAAAAAATTCAAATTTTTTGCCTCTTCTGTATCTGTAGAGTAGGGAGGGTGAGTGTAGGCTCGCAGCACTTAGGCCACATGTGACCAATTTAAAACATCCTCTCAAAGAGTTGTCCTCCTAGGTCATCGCCCATACTGTCATTTTCAGGAAGGTCAAGTCACTAGAGGAGACATCTCCTTTTTTGCCTCTTTTCCACAGCAGTTTTATTATGGCAAGTTTGGTTCTATAGCTATGTTTTAGCCATTAGCCTATGTCTCAATAGTTATGATTCACTCTATACAGTATGCGAAAACTCTTTCGAGTCCATTCAGTTTACACCGATGAACTAGATACGCCCACAATTATTCTTCTCTCTCTTTCAAGCAGTTTTTCTCATATTTTCCTTGTCGTACTGTAAACTAAATGGACTCGAAAGAGTTTTCGCATACTGTATATTTATGTTAACTGGTTACTTTAATCATTGATATTGACAGTAATATTAGTTAGGGAGGCGAGGTCGCTAAATGGCGACATTCTCGAGCGCCGTCGAGTAAGAAAGTAATTTCGAATAGAAAAGCTCGTATGGTAAAAACCATTTTAGCGGAGTTACTTGGGCATTCTCGAGCGCGTCAGATATTCATACCGCGTATGCCCCAAGTGCCTCTGATAACAACGGTATACTAATCTGCCGGTTTGCGTGGTGGGGGTAGGCATATAGTAGTCAAAAATCCGAAAACAAAAAAATATACTCGAGCGCGTCAGATTTTCGGAAGGGGTGTTAGGTGGGCCCCAAGGAAGCTACCTTTAAAAAAACTGACGATAAGTTGCGACAAATTTTTGAAAATGCAAAAAAAAAAGTTCTTTTGAAATACTCGAGCACGTCAGATTTTCATAGGGGGAGGTCCCCTATTCGCCTCCCTAACTATATGTACTTATGATTGGAAAGTACCCTATTCACACAAAATTTTATATACTTTAGACACAATCTTATTATTTTAAATACTTACATAACATTGGTACAGTTATCACAAAATAATACATTTAATGGTAAATACTTGAATATTAATTTAAAAAAATACCAAACAATAAATTAAAAAACTTTAATTTGTTTAAATCTTCATTATATTTGAACTAAGTTCAATAACAGTAGCTTTCTAGTTCCAGTCTCATTTGACAACAACAAATTAAAGTGTTTTATTTCATCATTTTGTATGGATCTTCATCAAGTAAAAGCCTTATCTGTTCAAAAAAAATATCACATAAAGAATCTTTGGTACACATTTGCTAAATATATGCTACTAATTTAAAGCAAGTAATTTTTTGGGAATATTTCATGATGGATTAAATCAGTCTTGAAAGTTTAAGCATCTACAAAAAAAAATATTTAAGATGCAGTAAAATGGTAAAAAGTAGCTTATTATTATAAATTAAATAAATAAACAAAGCCCAATTCAAACAATGTTGTGTTTTGATTTCATGTGCATTTTTAAATTGTATTTTCTTGAGAGAACAGCATTGCAAATGCGACATTTAGTCCTTCCAAGATGAACCGGTTTGTGGTGGTGCAAACTATATGGATGAGTGAAAACTTTAAAGCATATTGGACAAGTTAAGTTATCAGTCGTAAAACTCGAACTAAGATCACGTTGAGTACTGGCATAAAGTTCTTCCTCAGATAATTCTTCTTCTATAACAAATATTTAAATATCAGTAATACATTTTAAAAGTACTTGAGAAGTTGAGGTTCATTTTAAGCAAATACTAATGAAGCAGCTACTTAAGTAATATTTTGACTGCTTACTTTTTACATCATCAATTTCAAGTTCATCTGAACCTAAAAAAAAAATAATTAGAGTGGAGATATAAATATTGAATATTGTCTTTTTAACCACAAACCTTGTGTAATTTGAATATCACATATATCATCAGTGAAAACTGGACTAGACATTTCAGTATCCCATTCAATATTATCATTCTCAGATATTTCTTCTTTGACATCTATTTTATCCTTTCTTTTTCTTGACCTAATTCTTTTGGATGTTTTTGTAGGAGTGCCATTAGTTAATTCTGTTTCATGATCTTGGCTACATTGTGTACCTGTTAAGCCACTTATTTCTAAAAATTCAGCAGTCTGTAGAAAATGATCAAAATGACTACTGTCTACACTAACTTCTCCATTGTATATGAACTTTAAAATATCTTTCAGGACAACACATTTAACTCCCTTTAGTACGACAATGGGGTGCTCTTGAGGCAAATCTCTGAATAGACTGTTAAAATAATTACTGCATGCTGAAAGTATCATTTTATGGGCGCCTATTTTATTACCTTCAACGTACAAGGTAACATCTGTAAGATCATTATTGTTCAACAAATTATCAAAAGCTTGCTTTACATGATTCATATGATTACTCCAGCTTACAGCAAACTGTTTAGTCTCATCCATTGAGTTCATTAGTATTTAGAGTATTTGTTGTTAATTCTAATTTGACGAATGTTTACAAACACTATTTTTGCAATGAATTGTCAATGTCTTCTCTTTTCTGGTATGATTTTGTGGCCTTTTACCAATACGTTGCGTAGCAAAGTATTTTTGTACTTGAAAAAACTTATTATTTAAAATTTTGTTAATTCAATTCATTTCGCACGTTAGTGCACAAAACATTAACCTACGTATGTTTTGTGCGTTAGTGTAACATAATAATAATAATAATAATAATAACAATAAACGTCTTTATTATTTTCTTCCAAATGTACAAAAGCTTCAAAATAAATATTTTTTATAGAAGAAAATAGAGGGCGAAGCTCAGTTTAATGATGGTAATTAACCACTATTAAACTGCTCTTCCACTTAACCCTTAAGAAATTGTAGAGGTACTAATTAAATAGTAAAAGTTAAACAATGAAACAAAATGATCAGAAAAATTCCATAACTATTGTCTGGTCATAAGAAGTTTTTTCAGATTCGATTTAAACATTGATATATTACAATTTTTCATGGAGCTATTACGAGCATATTTGGTAACAGTAGCTTTGACGGAATTTTTCAAGTCTAAAGGAGGGTTGCAATATAATGCCTTTATACCTTGTGTTGATAATTATGTTATGTATATCTGTTCTGTAAGTAATTTTTCTATGCAGGTAAGAGGGTCTTTTATTAGTAATAATTGTATGAAACATTGTAGCTGCACGTAACATTCTTCTATTGTACATACTCAACCAGCCAGCATCCCTTAATTTATCACAAATATAATCTCTCCTGGAAATTCCAAAAATTAGATGCAGGCAAAGATTACAGAATAAAAATATAAGATGTTTCACTCCAGGGCGGCTTGATTCAAGTTGCTGTCCCAAACGGACGCCGCTCTCATAAATTATTTTTACGACTCATCGCTTTCGAGACCGGTAGATACCATGCAGAGAAGTTCGAAAAGCTTATTTTATTTCAAGTTATTCAGGGGTAATTAGAGAAATATATATTTAAATTAATAGGATTCTATATCACAAAGGTTTATTTTTAAATGTTAATTATTTCGAAAAATGTTCGGGATATGAATTTGAAAAGGTAAGTAAAAAATTAACTTGAATTTTTAAAATGAATCAATTCACAGTTTTTATCCAGCATCTTAGAAATTTTTTGATACTTATTGATAATCTAGCGGATATTTATCACAAATTAAATTAAATATACTTATTAGCCACCAGAATAATAGGGCCACTAAATCTTAAATTTTGATCTTTAAATAACGCGTATTTTTTGGATTGTCAAGGTTAAAACAGTAAAAAGAGAAGCAGCTGCAGGAAACCTTTATTAAAAATTTTTATAAATGTTGTAAAATACTAAGTTTGGAGTTTGGTTTATGTGTTAAATTTAATCTATTGTTTTTCAAATCTTTCAATATACATTTGGGAGTAAAATATATACGGACCCTGGTATAGGAGACTGGCATATTTGAAAGGAAATTGATTACATGGATGATGAAAAGAAAATTTAGTAAATTCGTTCAAAAGGAAGTGACCAATTCCCCTTTGGTTAGCTATAGAATTGAATTTTTGTGTTTTCTTGCGTAATGTACTTGTTTATATAATATCCTTATTATAAAAATAAATCCGTAATTTTGTATTAGCAAATATTACAAAATATTTAGTGTTTAAGGTTTGCTAATAAAAAGAAAAATATTAATGACTTTTTGCTCATTTCAACAATTAATTAATAAATTCAAAAAATCTATACAACATAAATATAAAACACGAACAACCAATAAACACCGTTCAAAAATAACAGCGCTCGACGGGCGACGTCCCGTATAATATGCCAAATTAATTGCAAGAAAGGACGTAGCGACGTACTGTACCATCCAAGTCACCAGTGGCATCGGTGCTTAACGCGATAAATTCGAACGAGTGAAACATCTTATATTTTTATTCGGTAATCTTTGACGCACGCCACTATTTTGTACTTTTTTTATATATTGCTCTGTTAAGCCTGGTCCATAGAGAACATAGTTTCACATAGGGTTTGTTTTAAACGAATATTCATAAGGTGTCTATTTCCATAAATTATTTTCAGTCTAAGAAAACCCTTTATTTCTGAGTGTAGCATATATGGTGGATTTATGAAGAAGTGTAGACAAAATATTGCTGTATAAATCAATATTTCACTAGCTGAATTTCACAAACTAGATAGACAACTTTCAAGTTTTGCATGAGATTATTATAGGTATAATGAAATTAGTAGTACCTATTTTAATAACACAGTTTAATAAAAAACAAACACATTTTGCTATCATAGCATGAAAAGAAAATATTATAAAACAGTGCTAGATACATGTTCACTCTCATCTGATAATATGGTATTATTCAAGTCTCCAGAGGAATGTGTACTACTCGATATTTCATCACTAGCAATGCCTTCATCTCCATTATCGTCATTATCGACATTATCGTCATTATTGTCAGTATCGTCATTATTGTCAGTATCGTCATTATTGTCACTATCGTCATTATTGTCACTATCATCATTATTGTCACTATCGTCACTTTCATCACTATCATAATCAGTTGCTAATTGGTCCCAAGCTAATTGGATTTTAGCTTTATCCAAGTCAGATAGTGTATATCTAGTATTTGTAATATTTGGGAGTATCTGAAACAATATGTTATTGATCTGAAATTATTTTAAAAACAAATGATGTCTTTTGAGGTATTTTGTGATGATATTGTATAGTTTTTACAGCAATTTTTTTGTTATAATTGTTTTCAACAATCGCTTTAACTGTAGCCACACAAACCTAACTATACGTTTCATATATGGGTATCAGAATTAAAATGGTTAAGTGTTAATACATATCTAAGGATATATTTAGGTAGCAATAGGAAATTGAGTCAAAAATTATGAATGTGAAATACCTTTTTTTCGAATCGATTTTGTAAACTCTGCCAAGTTCTATCTTCAAATATGTTGGAGTTGGAGAGGTCCACCCAAAAATTTCTACCTCTTAGACTATAAAATAATTTTGTTTTAATTATCCATTCAAGAATTAAATTATCTTCATCTAATGTATAGGGTAGGCGAACAGTACTCATATTGAGCAGATCCGAAACTAAAACCGGAGATATATATTATAATAACAATTATGCAAAAAACTTATTTCCTTCGATGTCAACTGATATTGTTTCGTTAACAAAGTGCATTTTGATTCATTTTGAATCTTACCTGACTATAATTATTTATAAATTTTGTTAAAAATAGTTTGTTCTGTTTTTACGATAGAAAAAACGTTAGGGTATGTTTTGAGGTTATGGTTTTTACGGTTTTTACCGTTTTTGCGCTTTTATTTACCCCTGTGGTGCAGGCCAGTATAGGTTATCTATGGTGCAGGGATGTGTGCATTTTATTTTGTCTATGGTGTGCACTTTGCCCGCTGCTGTATCCTATGGCTGTATCTGCCTCTGTCCGTCTATGTAATCTGTGGTTGTTTATTTTTTTTTTGGTGCTAGAATGGTGCAGCTGGTGCTAGTCACACAGATAACCTACTTTTGGCCTTATAGATGGGAACGCAGACAACTTAGTGGCCACTACACTAATGGTTTGGTGTCTTTTGCCAGTGAATTAATTTCCATATATATTTCTCTATGGTAATTTCATATCCTCACCACTGTGTCCCCACGAAACCAAATTCCACAAAGCTTTCTCCTCCAAACACAA
>CAJUYI010000578.1:7242-31858 GCA_910591695.1 Galerucella pusilla | reverse complement strand
AAAAAACAACGTTACATTTATTACTAATAATTTATGTTTAAACAAAATATTTTAACAACATTTAAACATTTATTTGCCTTTTAAATCATAGTTATGAATACTTGCAAGGTTCCAATATCAGTTGATGATGGAGATGGCGATAATAGGTGGTTAAGTATTGTAGGAATATTTTTCTTTTAAACAAATAGAAATGGTAAATATTGAATATTTTAGCATAACCGCTTTCTTTCGGAAAGCAAAGAAAAAGATGCTGATGTTATTTTTATAGGAGATTCTATAGTCCAAGCTTTACAACATACTGATGTGTGGAATGAATTATTTGTCCCATTACATTGTTTAAATTTTGGCATTCATAGAGATAAGATTGAAAATGTATTGTGGAGAATTCAGAATGGAGAATTAGATAATGTTAAACCAAAAGTAAGAACTAATTGATGAATATGATAATTTTCTATTTTAGGTTGTATTTAGTCTCCATTAATTATTATGTTTTTAGATAATTGTATTGCATGTAGGAACTAACAACCATTCTAATACCCCAGAAGAAATTAGAGACGGGATCTTGGAGTTAGTTGAAATGATTAAACAAAAACATCCAGATGTATATATTGTTGTACCAGTAAGTATTCTGTGTATACAATGAATGGATGCAAGAAATTAGTTAATTGTTATAAATAAATTTTATTGAAATATCTCTTTCCAGACATTATTACCAAGAGGACAAAACCCAAATATTGTCCGCGAAAAGTTATCGAAAGTGAATGAATTATTAAAACCTGCCTTAGAAGGTCAACCTAAAGTTGAAATGGTTGTTATCGACAACGGGTTTGTCAGGGCTGATGGTACAATAAGTCATCATGATATGTATGATTATTTGTTATTAACAAATTCTGGTTGTAAGAAAGCATTTGAACCAGTACATGATCTTTTAATGCAGTTATTGGCAGATGGTGAAACTGAAAATGATCTTTTAGAGTAAATAATATATTTTGAAACTAACTTTCTCATAAAATATATTTTATACTACATTTAAACTAAAGGAAGTAGAAGTGGCTCAACCTAGTAAATTTATAACATTGAATCGATAAAAATATACAGAACCTTGACCAATATTAAATTGAAGCTCTATGAAAAATATATTTTATGAGAATATAAGGAGTAATCAGGTAAATACAATGCCTTCTACTTTTCGTTTGAGTGATATTCTATTTGAAATACAAAGTTGAACATCAAATTACAATCAATTCTTAATGGCTGGGCGTAAGTTGAAATGGTAAATCATTACTGATTATAAATTACATTGGTTTTCTGATATATTGGAGATAGAAAATATGTGTTAATTTTGTAAAAGAGCCTTACTTTCATAACAGTTTTTATTGTTACTATAAGCAAAATCATTAAAAATAAACACACTCCAATCAATAGCAACTTGTCCTTGGTTTAAATTAAACAGTGTGGTAATAAAGTTTGGGTTTTAGTTATTTTCAAGGTCAATAAAGTAATAAACGAGAAATTTGTATTTTCGGGGATTCCAAAATGTCCCTATTGCACTGGCAGTGTAATAAGTATTGATGACATTTCAACTTGCAGCATAGCATAAAATGTATTATACCAGTCTTACATTACAGACTTTTTAAAGAAATTGCTGGTCTTTATTGAATAATAATGGCGCATGCATTTCGGCCATAATCACTGCAACTTTCAGGTTTGAGAAATATAGAAATGTTGCTAATTTTCAAGAAGTAAAAAAAAGTTTTTTTTCTGTATTCATGTTCAAAGTGAGATTCCCTTTTTTGTTTTAGTTTAAATTGTTTTCAAATTCCAACCTCAAAATTAATATGAAACTTTTTTGACAGTTCCAAGAACCAATCAAATTTCCTCATTTTTTTATCACATGAACAATTCCACCCAATCATGTCAACATTACACTGATAATAATGTCAATTGTCAAAAAATTATTGAAAATTTGCAACAAATAGGCTCTAATGTAAGAAGACTGTTTTTAATTTTGCATGCAATTTTATACTGCTCGCAATAAAGTTGCCGGAAAAAAGCTGTAATGTAAGATTTGTTTTTAACTGAAACAGTGGCGTTTCAAGGGGATTTAATAATTGTATTTTTGTGTTCTATCAATTTAAATTACGATGTTAATTTTAGATTTTCATAATCAATCTAACAACAACAATCTTAACAAATCTAACGTCGATATATTGTAAGAGTAACTACAAGTTTAACTGTGATTATGTAACTGTACATTGATACAAGAGAAGAATATTGGAAGCATTACGATATTCTTCCAATAATGTTTTAAACTGATTTCCAGTTTAATTATGGAAGTTATGCTGATTTTTTTTTCATTAAGGGATTTAATATAAGTAAGTAAATAATATTTTAGATACAATACAGAGATTATTAACACTTATTCTACTATTAATTTTAATACATCTCAGGCGTAATTTTAAACTTGAAATACATCTCAGGCGTAATTTTAAACCTACAGTATTAGTAATACCAAAAATATGTTTGAGTTTTCAAATTTAACAACGCCTTAATATATTTAAAGTCATAGTAGGTATCACCAATTTATTTGTTTATTTCTTTTGATTTTCGGTATGCTAGTGTTGTCCACCCCCATCTTGAGGTAATTAATTGTCATGACCATCTGCAATCTATTGATCAAATTAATTTTTTTGTACTTAATTTTTAAATGCCCCAAAAGTATGCGGCATTGATTATTACCTACTACCAATTACCTTTTTCTTATGTGATAAATGAGACTTACATTAACACTCTCTGCCGAGCTATTTTACATTCCGTTTTAGTTTTTACGATAATTTTTAAGTTTATTTATATTATTTTAGATTTAGGAAATAAAAACTTAGTTTATTTAGGAGTGAGATTACTGGTAACTTTATTGTTTTTAAAAAACAAAATTTACTTCCATTTATAATTTATATACTTTTAAACTGTCACTAGTCTTTTATATTTTCCTACATCATAATAAAACAGAATTTTTCTAGCATTGCAAATTGTAAGCAACTAAAATTAAAATGAAGCTTCTTAGCTTGCATTTTTGAAACATGTGCTCATTGTATGTAACTTAATAAAGTTTGTAATTTTCGGATTAACGTTTCATTTCTATCTTATTAAAATTGAATGGAACCTCTACGTCTTCGTTCTTGAGGGACCTCACAATTTATAATAGACAGCTCAAAACAGGTGGCACCCCTGACTTGCAACAAAAATTTAGGTTATTTTGTTTGCAACAAATCTAAAGAATGCAGTAAAAATTAAGAGTTGAAATTTGAACATAATATAACTTGGACCATTGTCTTGGGGTTGAGGTATTTTGGTTCAAGTTTTAGATTGTTATAAAAAAGATATAAGCCATTAAATGATGGTGTGATTTTGAGAGTTTTGACAATTTGTGGTCACCAATTTGAAAGCAAAGACCTTATCTCCAGAAGAAAGCCTAGAGAATTCGATTCTGAAAATATGAAATCTCAATTCATTGTATTTTTTGAGATTTGTTGTACGGAAAATTCTACAAACGAACACTCCTGTACATTAGTTCAGTTGTTCCACCGTCTTGATGGATAGCGCTGTAAGAAACTTCAATGACAGATG
Source organism: Galerucella pusilla (assembly GCA_910591695.1). NCBI lineage: Eukaryota > Metazoa > Arthropoda > Insecta > Coleoptera > Chrysomelidae > Galerucella > Galerucella pusilla. The sequence goes on along the minus strand of CAJUYI010000578.1, from coordinate 28,231 downwards.
ATGACGGTTAAATGTCGTTGTCTTGTCATGTGTTTTGTATTGGGCGAAGTAGAATTCAATGAGACCTTTGGCGGAGAAAATTGTAACTGTCGCAACGAGTAAAATTATTCGTTTTGCATTATATACAAGTCAACGTAATTACCGTAAATTCGTACTTTATTTGTTTAATTTTGTGTCAGTGAGAAGTTTAAAACTGTGTTTTTCTATTTAACTCAACTGTCATCATTTCTGAGGTAATATTCTTATATAATCAGAGATATTATGGAAGAGGTTATGTTATTCTATTTTTTGTTTTCATTGCAGATCAAAGAGAAAATAAGTCGGTATTAAAGATTTAAAATATTACTCAATACAAACGTACCTTCCCTGCAACTTTTGTAGAAATTACTATATCAAAAATAAAATAAAAACACAAAATCGTTATACTTTTCACAAATATCAACCATACCTATTACTCCAAAAATAAAAATATTGGGAGACAAAATTTAGTTAAACAACACTAAATAATCAAGCTCAATTGAAGAAAAAACAAAAGTTTTACAAAACACACTGAAAATAACTAAAATTGCAGAATAAAACCACTTAAATATCAAAGGGCTTATACGGCAGCTGATTTGTTTTACTCGTTGCTAAGATGACATTGACATTTCAGAGCTCCATCTATCGAATTCTACTTTTCCCAATACATAAAAACGTCTAAGTCACGTAGTCATTTTATTGCTTATGCTTACTATGTAGAGTTATTATTATTTATTATTATTAACTTTATTGTATTTAAAGAATATTACAATTCTTATTACAAGAGGTTCGGATTCATTACAAATATGTTTGAAACAAAAAATAAGGTTAAAACATTAAATAACAATAGGTATCTACATGATGTTCTATGAGAAGTGAATACCATAATATGTATAAAATCTATTCATCTTAACGCAAAGGCTCTTAATTTTAATATATTTAGTATGTACTGGACGAAGTTTGTCTGCCTGGTGAAATCATCTGTGTCCAGAATAGCAACCAATTCGTCCAGACTCCAGTGTTTTTAATCTCAGAAACATATGATTTTCTCTGAGTCCATTATATAGAGGACATTCTACTAATAAATGCATCAAAGTTTCCTTTTCACCCATATTACAGAGACTACACGTCACAGTCATATCTACGTGGTATTTTATGCCTCTGTAATAAATTTTTAAATGATTTAAGCTACATAGTCTGATTTGACATATTATTCTAGTTATATATATTGGACATAATCTATGCAAGTAAGTTCTGGTTTCAGAGAAAAACAGATGTTTATATAATAAAGGAAAAGATGAAAGCGCTGTTCTATGCTCGTCATCACTCACTAACTTATTTTTGAATAATTCCAATATATTATTGAGATCTTTTAGAATTATTTTGCAAAAATTCTGGCCACAGATGACCACCGTCGGCGAAGTCAAAATATTGCTTTACTTGACCCAGGAAATTGTATCTGGCATCATGATGATTGATGTGTTGCTTACTACGTAGAGTTGACAACCCTCGCTACTTACTTGTAACACGAGTTGCAGAGATGTACTCTGTGATCTTTACTTGTCAATTTCAATATACCTCTAACAACTGATGAATTCAGCCGCTGTCATAATTTCTAATTTAAATGAAAAACAGTCGTGTTTACATTTTATCAATATAATCAATTAAAGTACAATGGTATTGAATGAAACAACGTATTACACGAGAGAGAGATTGATCCATTTAATAAACACTTTCCGTTCTTGTTGGTAAAAATCCTGTAAATAGCTAATTAATTTCATCTTAAAACGACAAGATAATTTCACGAAATCCAAATACGTTCAATATTCAAATAAACAAAAATTCTTTTACAAAAACCACGATTTCATGATTATCATTAGCTTACAACAGTTACGGCAATCAAATAATGGACAAATAAAATTTTTTTTAATAAATAAAAAATATAAAAAAAATTCAAGTAAAATCACTTTACTAAAAGTTCACCCGTCAATATCTCTACGACCATTTTCTTTCTCAAATACGGCATGTGATCCTGATTGAACGCAATTTTGGCATCTCTAGTGATAAATTCTGCAAAAGTACACGCAAACATGCCGCAATCGCTGCCGTTCATCTGTTGAGGTATGTCTTTAACGTTTTCCAATTCGAAATCGGACGTATCGAATTGGCATTTTTTCTTATCTATGTGTTCAGCTTCCAGGTACTTCCTTAAAGCATCCAAACATTTGTTGTTACTGCTTCCCATACTGTCATAATATCTGAAATAAAATTTAATATGAACGCATCCTTCAAGTCATAATTGGGTTTCATAATGGTCAAAACCATGTACACCATAAAAGGTCTGTTCTCACAAGCGTCACAGACATTCTTTGACAATCCGGATTCGGCGCAAAGACTCTAAAATGTTCTCGGGAGGGTCTTTGCGCCGAATCCGGATTGTCAAAGACTGTGATGCTTGTAGTTGTGAGAACAGACCTAAAGTCTACTTTAAAACGGTATATAACCTCAAACAAAGAAAAGCTAAAAGAAATAGCTTCAGAAAATTCTGTGAAGATATAAACACAACACCTGCTGCGGCAAGACTTTACAAAGTTATGGCGAAAAGTAGGGTCAACAAAGATATGGCTTTGAGGAAGCGAGATGGTGAATATATCGAAAATGAGGGGGAAAGAGTTTGACTCTTACTAGAAACTCATTTTCCAGGAAGTACCCCAAATAGGGGAGATAATCCCCTCGAAGTTCACCATGGCCTTCGAGAGAAAGTATTACAATGGCCAAACAAAGGCACCAGGAGCAGATTGAATTTTCCCAGCATTGCTTCAGAAAGAACAAGACGAAATTCTACCGCATCTGGTTAGAATTAGTCGAAGCAGCTTAGAACTGGGTTATATACCTGAAGCATGGAGAAGGGCAATAGTAACCTTCATTCCAAAAACTGGAAAAAGGGACACAACAAACCCCAAATCCTTTAGACCAATTAGTCTAACATCGTTTGTACTCAAAACGATGGAAAAGGCTATTGATAACCATATTAGAACGGAAATCCTAGAGAGACTACCTCTCCACCCATGTCAGCATGCTTACCGGGCAGGCAGATCTACGGAGACTGCACTGGTACAACTGACGGAGGATATCCGAGGTGCTCTAGACAATCAAGAAACTGAAGTATGTGCATTTTTGGACATAGAAGGAGCTTTTGACAATACTCCACATGAGGCAGTCAAAAGAGCATTGAACAGAAGAGGTGTAGACAGCACAACATCCAAATGGATGTCGGAACTGCTCACCACAAGAGTAGCAGAGAAGAGGACGAGCAAAGACATTGTCTCCATCTGCACTACCAGAGGATGCCCACAGGTAGCATCCCCATTTAATGTGGAGTCTGACGGTTGACGAACTCCTGTGTGGTTTGACGGATCTCGGAATATCCTGCCAAGGATATGCCGACGATATTGTCATAACAGCCAGGGGGAAATTCGAAAAGACCCTTTGCGATATTGTACAAAAGGGTCTGAACTATACAAATAGCTGGTGTAGGCAAGTGGGACTTAGCATCTTGATAGCCTTCACTAAGAAAAGAAAACTCAACCTCAAAACCATAAAAATTGCTGGGAACGAGATTAAATGGAGACAAGAAGTCAAGTATCTAGGTTTAACTCTAGACAGTTAACTCCTGTGGAACAAACACGAAAAGGAGATTACATACAAGGCAAAAATGGCTCTAATGGTGTGCAGAAATCTGGCAGGAGGAAACTGGGGTTGTAACCGAAAAATCCTAAGCTGGATGTACACTGCCATAGTGAGACCAATCATCACTTATGGAGCCATTGCGTGGAGTAGTAGAACTAGCCTATTGACGACGAGAGAAAACCTCTCCAATATTCAAAGACTAGCAATGAGAACATGCCCAATGGCAGCCATGGAAGTGATTCTCAACCTCACCCCTCTACATATGATGGTGGAAAGCATTGCAGAAAGAACAAGATACAGACTAAGTAGAGAGGGAATCATTAAAAAAAACCACCTCCTCACTTCTTAAAAATCAGACAACCTGGGACATGTAACAAGGCGGTAGGATGAAAAAGTATAACTTTTCAAAGAAATTCGTTACATAATTGAGCAACAAGAAGGAATGGGATCCAAATACCATTACCAGACTTGGAAGGAATGCCATTCAATGGTACATAGACGGCTCCAAAGCAATAGAAGGAACTGAGATAGGACTGTTCCAGGCCAGAAACCAAACACTCTGAAAGCTTGGGAAAAACCCCAAGTACCTTTCAAACGGAAATGCACGCCATAAGAAAGTGCGCCCAGTTTAATATTGATAAAGGATACAGAAGACAAAGGATTATCATAATGTCGGATAGTCAAGCAGCCATTAGGACACTGAGCTCTTGTGTAATCAGTCCCAAAATGGTGTGGGAATGCCTAGACAAACTCAATGAACTAGGCGAGAACAATATAGTCACCTTACTATGGATTCCAGGACACACTGGAATAGAAGGAAATGAAATAGCAGATAAACTAGCAAAGAGGGGGACTGAAATACTGAAAAAGCCGAGAAAAAGAGAAGATCAGACCATTGGAAAGATCTAGTAGGGCTTATACAATCAAATACTCTTCTGGGTGACTACAACCTGTTGATATCAAAAGAATGCATGTCAAAGTAACACTGCGCTAAGAGTTTTAACAGAGATGAGAAAAAGCTCAAAATAGTGGAGGAAGAAGAATGCAGATTTTGTGAAATGGAAGAAGAAACCTCCATCCTCATACTTTCCAACTGCACAGCACTCCAGAATCCTAGAGCACAGCACCTGGGAGATTACTGGATAAAAGAGGAATATTTGCCTAAGTTGAATCCTGCAGACATCCTAAAATTCCTACTTGTTTCTGAGACTCTCCTCAGAAACTGAGTAGAAGTAAAGGGGCACAAAAGATCTTTTAGGTCTCAGTGAATGTCACCCCAAAATACATACATACAATCTCAAACAAAAAATTTACTTGTCAGTCACAGTCTAAACGAATTTATTAATTTTTTCCATTCTCAGTCGTATCAACCTCTAGGGTTATTGTTTAATTGTTAAGTTACTACAGTTTGGCAGCACCACCGTCTTTTTACCGTTAATAAACCATACTAGAGCATCTACTTCAAAATTAAGTTTAAAGTTATATTTCCTACCTGATAGATTTGTCTCGCAAATCAATAATTGCCATACACCAGTGCATGCCTAAATGTATTGGAATACAAATGAAAGTACATTCGAAAATATCAACTTTCTTAGTCCATCTTCTCAACGACTGATGTCCATCTTTCAATAACTTTGGATAAAAGAATGTATTAAAGGCGTAAGTTTTCGGCCACTTGGAATCTTTTCCTCTTTCAATAATCATATTCATGTAGAAATTTATAACTTCATCATTGAGCCAATTTAGACCGGCCAAAGTTAGCAGATCGCGTCTGGTGATGCTCAAATTGAATTTTTTGCTGAGAACTTCATTCGGATCGCCCTTAAAGGCTCTGTTTACCATTTTAATTTGCACCTCTGTGAGTGGAGGTAATTCCACTTCCTCTTTTTCTTCAAGCGGTAATACAGCATCTTTGATTTGCAATGATTTATTTATCTTATCACTTAGCACTTCCATGCGCATATCTTTATTAATTTTGCCATGCTTCTCGGAACAATCTTTCAAGTAGTCAATTTCCTTTTTCCTTTCAGCTATCAATTTTTGATGGCGACTCACCCTGAAAAAAAGAAAATATCCAAATTTTTAATGAAAAATAAATTTTAATTAGAACAGAAATATGCAGATCGATAGTTATTATTTTACATTACAATGCAGTCCACCAGCTATGTAAGTTTATACTGGGGTTTTGCAAAAAGTGGACAAGATCAGCAAACAAATTGGAATGTGAAACCGAAGACAAAAGTAATGGTGACAGGATAATGAAATACTAAAATTAATATGATCCCTGAGATGAAAAATGCATTAAAAGTGTATAATAGTCTTGTGTGCATATAAGGGTGATATTATTCTGAGACTAAAAAGATCTATTACCAGGAAATTACTTAAAAAGGAGCATGTAAAAAGTATATATCTTTCTATATCAACCTGTACATGGAAAACATGGCATGACTTACCAGATAAAACACAACTGCAATCTGATTAACATTTTTCCCATAAAATTACCCATAATTAAGTTACTAAATCTTAAATTAATCTATAATATAGACAGTATAAATAAAAATGGAATCAACTGATTTTTACAAAATACATGAAAAAATTAAATAAAAAATGATGTATGTCAAAACTAAAATGAAACATGGTTATGTTCAAAGTTGTATACAGGTTCAGTGAACATCTAGGTCTAGAACCAAGACAAAGATTACAGAATAAAAATATAAGATGTTTCACTCGTTCGAATTTATCGCGTAAAGCACCGAATCCGCTGGTGACTTGGATGGTACAGTACGTAGCTACGTCCTTACTTGCATTTAATTTGGCATATTATACGGGACGTCGCCCGTCGAGCGCTGTTATTTTAGAACGGTGTTTATTGGTTGTTCGTGTTTTATATTTATGTTGTATAGATTTTTTTTAAATTTATTAATTAATTGTTGAAATGAGCAAAAAAATAATATTAATATTTTTCTCTTTAATGGCAAAGCTTAAACACTAAATATTTTGTAATATTTGCTAATACAAAATTACGGATTTATTTTTATAATAAGGATATTATATAAACAAGTACATTAAGCAAGAAAACACAAAAATTCAATTCTATAGCTAACCAAAGGGGAATTGGTCAGTTCCTTTTGAACGAATTCACTAAATTTTCTTTTCATCATCCATGTAATCAATTTCCTTTCAAATATTATGCAAGTCTCTATACCAGAGTCCGTATATATTTTACTCTAAAATGTATATTGAAAGATTTGAAAAACAATAGATTAAATTTAACACATAAACCAAATTCCAAACTTGGTATTTCACAACATTTATAAAATTTTTTAATAAAGGTATCCTGCAGCTGCTTCTCTTTTTACTGTTTTAACCTTGTCAATCCAAAAAATACGCGTTATTTAAAAATCAAAATTTAAGATTTAGTGGCCCTATTATATTGGTGGCTAATGAGTATTTTTAATTGAATTTGTGATAAATATCTGCTAGATTATCAATAAGTATCACAAAAATACTAAGATGCTGGATAAAAACTGTGAATTGATTCATTTTAAAAATTCAAGTTTATTTTTTACTTACCTTTTCAAATTCATATCCCGAACATTTTTCGAAATAATTAACATTTAAAAATAAACCTTTGTGATAAAGAATCCTATTAATTTAAATATATATTTCTCTAATTACCCCTTTATAGCTTAAAATAAAATTCGAACTTCTCTGGTATCTACCGGTCTCGTTATTGACAACAAAAGTGAGTCGTAAACATAATTTATGAGAGCGGCGTCCGTTTGGGACAGTAACTTGAATCCAACCGCCCTGGAGTGAAACATCTTATATTTTTATTCTGTAATCTTTGATCAAGACAATAATTCAACATACCAAACAGAATAAGAAAGATGAAATAAAAGACAGACAGGAGGAAAAATGAAGTCAGAATTGAAAATCTACATAAAAAAAAACACTCAGTTACTACAGCTATCCCAAAACTAACACTTTTTAATAAAAATAATATAAACTTACAGATTTTCCAGCCATTCAGGTTTGGTTTGTTCAGCAGTATCCACAACTGTTTTGAAGCTGTTAACAGGATCTACTTTAATATCTGGCTTAGGAGATGGTGGATTCACAATTACCACATCAGACTCAGAATCTGAATCTTTAATAATAACTGGGTCAGTTTCAAAATCATTGAGTACTTTTTTTATGGTGTCTTTTGTAGATAAACGACTTTTTGAAGAATTTGGTTGTGATTTCAGAGCAGCAGTCATTATTCTGCTTGTTCTATTTGCTGTGTCGTAATTGAAAAGTTGTCCTCTGGGCGTTAAATATATTGAAGAATTGTCCGACATTTCCAACAATTTTTTATACTGCATTTTATCGTCCAAGCGTATAGAATGATTATTGATTGGAGTGCAATTTAAAGCAGAATGATATAAACTTGATCTTTCTTTCAGTTGCTTTTCGGTTTGTGAAATTCTTGATTTAAATATACTCCCAGAAAATGGTTTTATGTAGTTTAAACCTGCAAAACAAATATTGAAATCTATACACTAGATTACCAGGATTGACTCTCGAGTGTTATTTTTGGTATAAATGGTTTTTATTTAAGGCAGTGGATAGTATGCCGACCGATCGGCAGAATAATTTTTTTTTTAAATGGCCGACCGGGTCGGCATACTATCACTTCATTTAATGTGTATAATAATATAAATTAATACCTCTTTTTGAAGCTTCCAATTTCTTATTCATTGGTGACTTGATTTCTTTAACAAAAGATACATCCTCATCAGTTCCATTAAACTGGGCTTTGGATGTAATATTAGGATTCCGAGGAGTTGATGTAAATTTGCCAACATTTATGTTATTTCGATTTGTAGTACCATTAGATGTTTTTATTTCAATTATATCATCATCCTCATCTAGAATTACAGTTTCCATATTTTGATTAGGGGTTTTATACATCAAAGGTCTCCTCAAAGGTCTTGGACGTGAGAAGTAATTTTCCCCTAAAATTATATTTGTCAATTACTACTTCAATAGTGAGTACAAAATTAAACCTTACTGTCGAAATCAAAAGAATCTCTTATTAAATCGTCTTGTAATCTTCTTAATTTGGGTTTTGGACCAAAAAACGTTGAAGTTGGAGGTGACTCTACAGCCCTAAAAAAAGAAAACGTGGTCCAAACTTTCTAAATGTAATTTATAATACATACCTTCTTTTTCTGTTTCTGTCTAATGGAAGTAATGGATTTATCCAATGCCTTACAAGTTCTTTTATAACATCCATTTTGTTGACTTTTTAAACAACCGGTTGGTCATTACAAAACTTAATTTTAAAACTTATTCTTGAATAGTTTATCTACTTATTATAATAATTAAGCTTAATACCTTAAAACTAATATTCATAAATCTTGTATAAACCAAGCGATATCTAGAATATTTATAATATGAAATCCAAAATAATTAATAGTAGCTTGTAAACCTCTTGAAATATAAAAATGTCAAATAGCACGTCTGGCTCTGACTTATGTCATGTCAGACAAGATCGACTGATCGAGCAAGAAGTAAGTACACATATATTAATTCTATGATTTCGAACTATTGAGAGTCAGTGAATGTGTGCACCATAGAGAAATATAATATATTTTGTCTATGGTGTGCAGTGCACAGAGTGATTTTAGCTCTGGGTAGAAACCATAGAGAAATAATACTCTGTGCTCATGATAGAGATTAGAAACTTTCTCTATCGGTGATCTATGGTGTCAGGTACGGACTAGAATTATTTTTAATAAAATAGTTTTTTCACGGCAGAAATATATAATTATCTAAAGAATAAACACATAATAGGAAAAAATGTTCTTAAGCACCGACTATACATTTCCGATTCAGCCCTGATGTACTTTTTTTGGTAGTTTACAAAGTGACTTGCTCATAAAGTTATTCAAAACTGAGTGTCTGAAATTTTATTCTTGACCCAGTATGTAAACCTTTTAGATTTGGTAAGGAATATTAAACTGAAGATCAAACAGTAGGTAAATGAATAAACTTGTAGTGCTCAGAATATAATTATTAATCATAATGGTATAATACAGTGTTAAGTAACAACATAATTTCCAAGTTATTTTTTCAGTTCAATTACAATCCATGTTTTATTATGTAAAAAATGTAAGAAGCAACAACTACAAAAAGAAAATTGTGTGGGGCCCTCCCTAAGTTTTGTTTTCCTACTAAACACATTTCAGTTAGCATCAATTTTTTTGTGGCTTCTGAATTCATACTATACACTACATAAAACAAGAAATCTATCTGAAAAAAAATCATGAGGAAATGCCTTTGAGCCCAAAATTCAACAAGAAATATTAATAAAATCAAATGCTTTTGTTGAGCAATAACGTCCAAGTTATTTTCACAAGTGAAAACAAAAAAAACACAAAATATATTATTAATAAGTACTAGAAGTTAAAAATAACCAATATACATAACAGATCATTTTATTAAACTAATAAAGCTTTAATGAATAAATATTTTCAACAATATCCACTTATTTTATTATATATATATTAAATTGAAAGTATATGAACACATTAAACACTTTTACATATATGAAAGCAAGCAAGGCACCAATTTAAAAAAGTAATAAATAATACTCCAGTTTGGCATTTGCCTATTGTCAAGTCTTAAGCAGACCACTTTTTGGGTGCTTTTTTGAATGCACCACAAATGTACCATATTAAATAAACTTAAATATGGTATCATTGAATGCCATAAATATAAAAGTATTCCTGTCCCATTTTCAATTATAAGGCATATTTAGGAATTGAGTAAAGGTAACAACTACTTTAAAATTGTTATTTCGTTGACATGTCCAGCAGAAGTGTATAAAAATATACATTTAATGCTTCAAAATATGTTCTTTGTTTTATACAGATACAAAATCTTTTACAAATCATAAATAATCTGATGCATTTTTATAGTAAAATAAAAATATTTAATAATATATGTTAAAGTTCTTATTATTTACTTTAAAAAATATATAGTGCCTCACAAACGTGCCACAAGCTATCAATATCCAAAGAACTCATTTAATTGTGTTGATAAGATGAAATCTTAAACATCAATTGGCTGCGATGCACTTCCCATATCTTTCAGAGGTACAGAAACACCAGCAGTTGATGGCTGAGACCAACCAGATGCTTTTTCATTTTGTCTTCTTTTTTGCTCCTCTCTTCGTTTATATTCTTCGAGTTCAAAGTAATATCTAAGTATAAAAAATATTGAAAATAACTGATACATTTTGGAGATCAGATATTTACCTTGGTGTAGTAATACCAAAAACGGATGATAGAAACTCTCCTATTGTGTCTACTACTCCTAGTGTTGAATTTCCTGCAGACCAAGCTTTGTACCAGAACCAAGGACCCCATGTCATGGTAGTCTACATGTTATTAAAATAAATTAATTAGCTTTATTTTTATGTTTTCAATAATTATTAGTAATAAATAAATTATATTATAACTATCTTGTATCATTTGATCTTAACTGTAAAGTTATCTGAAATGTTTTGACCTAAGATTATTTTTTGTTTAAAATTACTACTAACGGGATCGACTAGTTCTTGATTTTGGACGATGTTATCTTCTTCATCTGTACTGTATTCCTCTAAAATACCATCGCTGAAATGTAAAACTCTTTTGGGCGATTTTACTTTCACTGTAGAATTTTGGCCTTCAAGTTGATGGGTGATTTGGTTTTCTTCGGGACGAATTAACACCATTTTAAAAAAAATGTTATTAAAATCAGATGTATAGTTTTGTTTTAAGTTTAACTTAGATCTTTTATAATATAAACTACAAAATAATCTACTTCTATTCTATCCTTGTTTTCTATTTTGTGTCAGATTGTTTGACATGTACAAAAATTTTTTTATGTTACAGTGACAGTTGGCAGCTACTTCAAAAAGTGTACACCATAGATAACTAGTATATACTCTTTTTTCTATGGTGTACACTGAAAGGAGCGAAGCGTTCTCAGGCAAATCTTGTGTGATGGAGTGATTTTTAAAGGAGGTTGGTAGAGATATTATTTTTTCTATGGTTCAGTATTCAACATGCGCTCTTTTACATATGTATTTTTTGTTGGTAGCAGTGCTAACTGCTTCCTGTCTGTTTACAATCGGTGGCATGTAAACAATTTGTTCTAAAATAAAGGGGCGATATTAAGGTGTGGTTGGTTATAAAAAAAGGTTATAAAAATGACCAATTCCAAGTTTGTTATAATGAATTTTAGTACATATAAAGTGTGTGTTATGTGATTTTAGTGTGTATGTGTTTTTTGTTTGCATTGTAATCGGTTTAAATGTCAAAAGGTTTAGGTTATGCTCCAGTGGTCATACTAGAACTGCCAAAACCCATTTTTTTCTTGAAATGAGCAATTGGGCAGCTAGAATGCATCGGCGAGCTGCCACTTTTGGTAATGTTGTCACTTCTTGTGGCCACCCTACAGGACCTTTCCCTCGGCGACTTGAAAAAGTCAAATTCGGTGTTCCTCTTGAAGAAGTCTGTAAAAGCGATATTCCGGGACCACTTTTGGTAAATATGAATATACTGTGTGTACCAATTGCATAACTTATCTAATAAAATATCGCTCTTAACATCTAAATTACCTTGTCAAATTTTGTGTAAGGCTACTGACCTATTTATATTTTTCAAGTATTTTACTAGTATAAGACCGATTTTTTCATTAATCGCGAGCAATTGATATACAAATTCAATAGATATTACCTAAACTACATTATTTTTTATTTGGAGAGTTCAAATGTTGATAACAAAATTTTGACCTATTAATTTCTGTTGTGTAACTAAATACTTTATTTTTTTCTACTAAAACCAATACCCAATACTTACTGTTTTACAAATTGTAAGCAAGGTGTGATGGAAATATAACAAATACTTTTTGTACCATACAATTTCAATTGCTTAATATTTTAAACAGATATGATAAAAATTCAGTGGCATTTAACACAATATTTATAAATACATTTAGCCTAAATTGTCAACTTATCATTTATTTTATATAGGTACATTGAAATCAGTCATCTATTATTTAAGTTGGTCTATTGAGAAAGCTGCCAAGGATATTCACATGTGTCACTAAATCTAAGGCAAACATATTTGATGAAGCAGATAGTAAACAAAATTGATTCCCACATATGAAACTGATACATATAAGGATAAATATTTAGTAATTAAATAGTTTTAATTATGGTTTTAATTTTGTAATAACTGTCTTGCAGAAGAGTTATATATTTCTAAAAGTTTATTTATTATTTGTACCCACATCTAATAAAATCTACATGAAACAAATAAGACTTTAAAGCCTTCACCAAAATGGGTGAACAATATCACATTAACTCATGCCATCCATGTTTTTTCCAGGTACTTATATTAAAACTCAATAAAGAAGCACCCTATAGAAAAGATGTATTTAGAGCTCCTGGTCACCAAGGGGCCATGAAGAAGTTAATACATTTTTTACAAACTGGAAGACTGGTCAATATGGATAATTTCAGTGTGCATACAATAGCAAGTGTTTTAAAAAAGTTTCTTAGAAAAGTACCAGGTGGTGTGTTTGGTAGAGACATTGAAAACAAATTTTTCCAAATTGTAGATATAATGGATTTTCAAGTACAACAAGAAGAAATAAACAAGTATGTATTACATTTATCAATTTCTATCTTTGTCTGATCCTTCCATTATTGTGCCTGTCTGTCATCTTCATTCTCTGATTCTTCTAAATATTTTTTCCTTTCTGAATAACCAATATTTTTTGTGAAACTACATTTGAGAATTTGTTTTAGAGTCATTATTTCGTTACCTTCATACACTCAAAGACTGTTGGTGTTATTATTTGGTACATTCAGGGTAATAGCTTCAAATAGTGAAAAAGCAGCTACTGGCATGACCAGCGAAGCTTTAGGAGTAAGTGTCGCACCAAGTTTCTTTCATTCCTGTGTTAGTGATGGTAAAACTGCCAGAATGGAGGATGTTACAAAGTATAAGGTAGAATTTTTTAAATAAATCATTTGTATCTCAATTTGTGTAGCTCAAGATTTTATTTTAAATCAGTGTATCAACACTTGTCACAAAAATTTATTCAAATATTTGGTACCATTTTCCAATGTAGAGTGGTAATTTGCCAAGTACCAAAGAAAATAACGATTTTAGGTTGCTTCGAGAGTGATGAAACATTTAATAGATGAATTTGCAAGTTCTAATATCTTTGGAAGAGAGAATTATGAGTACTATGCAAGAGTTACAGGGCGTGTATTGAGAATACAAGGTGAATGGATATGTTCTTTCCAGTATCCACCACCCCCCACAAATGGATCTTTCCCTAATGAATACACTGCACTTGAAAGATATTTGCTTGGTAAGTTTTTATTTTTATCTAAATATGTCAGTGCGAGCTTAAGTTAATAATTAACTACTAATAACTAACTGTATTAGTTTCAAAGATTTTTTTAAATCTAATAATGTATAAGAAAGATTTATTTTTGATATAAATATAAAGGTGATAGGAAACAATTAAAAATGATCTATAAGTTGAATTTGAAAAAAATTTCAAGTTATTTTTATAATATTCAAATTATATAAAAACTTTACAGATATTTAAGTAATCCTTATGTTTTTATGGCACACTTCAGATTATTGATATATTATTTATTATACTACAGTAGTTGATGTAATTAAAAAATATTATCAGTTTTGAAGTGAATCAAAGAGTAGTACTCTTAAATTCAAAAAAGATAATAATGCATTGTATAAATCAGTGATAGCAATATTTCACTTCCTAAAATATGCATATCTATAAATAAAAATTATATTGATATTTTTATTTTGAGTTCAATAAGATAATAAAAAAATGAATGCAAAAAATCATTGGAGTAAGTTATGGGTACATGAGAAATATAACATTCAACTTATAAGAAGATAAAGACATTTGAAATAGTTGGCTGTAAAATTACATAAATAGCAAAGAATAAGACATAGGGATAGGAAGAAGAACAATTATTTAAGCTTACTGTAACACCCTAAGAACTCTCATTATTGGAATTTTACCTTTACGAGCAATAATCGGAAGTATTAGACATACAAAAAGATCAAAACTCGGTTCTTTTAGTGCTTCTGAGGGTTGGATACTTTGCTTAAAATTAATTATATATACAGCATTGTCCACAGAGCTTTGACTTTCCATTATCTCAGAAAATGTTCACATGATATGTTGAAATTGATATTTGACTTTTGACTGTCAATGTGTTGATGAATTTGCAAATAATCAATATCAGGTGATTTGAAAAACATGGCAAGTGAACAGTGAGACAAAAAAAGGAGTATCTATGAAAAGGATAAAATCAGACAGGCACATTGTGCCACAAATGATCTTATAAGCATCTATAAGGAATTTTTTAACAAGAATTAATCATTGTATGAATTTTTTTGTACTTTGATTACATATTAAGAAAATATTTTTTCCATTATTATCTGGTAGAGAGGTACTCTGGGTGAATTAATTGTTTATCTTATCTGTGGTTATCTTTTGTTTGAATAAAAAGTACTTGGTAAACAATGATTAAAATGTTTCTATGAAGCTCTAGTTGTAAAACAAATTTAAAGGTTAAAATGTTAACATCTAGATAAATCATCATTTTTTTTGATAAAACATCATTGTGTCAGTTATCTTTTAAAATACTGAATTAATTTTATAGAGATACTTCTTTTCTTGGTAAATCTAATCATTTTCTTCAAATTCATTACAATTTTATCAAATAGAAAAAATATTGTTGATTAGTAGCACAAAATCATCTAAATAATGTTGGTTTTATCAATTCAATTGCCTTGAAAATTGGTTAGTAGGATCTTGAGAACTTAAGGTGTCTAAAAAATCAAAAAAACGCATGGTGGAGGTATTACAGAAAGTTGTTTATAAAGGGGACACAATGTATATTTTTCTATCTTACCAATTTAAAGGATTGTAAAAAATTTACAGACTTGTAGGTGCGCTGCAAAAGGGCGTAGTTAAAGCTCCTAATTTTGCAAAATTTAAATGTATGGGGAGTTAGAAAAGGAGGATGTAATGTCAATGTAATGTAGTGCATACAGTAGTGCCAACTAGTAGTCATTTCATTTAATTGTATTACAGTCTGTGGCAGAGACTGCACAAAATTAATTTGTAACCATTCGGGCGGATTGTAATGCTATGGATTACACCCTGACCATCTTGGATTATAAATTATGTGATAAAAAAATCGTCTTTACATAATAGAAGGTTATGAGCCTAATCCAACGTGTTAAAATCCACCTTTTAGTAACAGTAAGTTTATATTTCTTAAAGGGCAAATGAAACTTGGTAAAAAGAGGTGGCTTCAGTGCGAATTCTATGACCACTGGAATAGTAGTTTCAATTTGGAAGGTAATGATGATGATGATGACGATGATTATATTCGTTCCAACAGCACATTTTAACGCACTATTTTTTATTATACGTTTTCAGTATACAGTTTAATTTAAGTTACTTCAATATAGATTGTTTAAATGTTTAATTACACTGTGATATTATAAGTATTTTTTCAATAATAAATCAGTCATTTTTTTATTATTTTGTATTATTTTGTGTTTGTTTTTTATTTTTATTGTTTTGGCAAATAGAAATTAGCATATTGTAGTATAAATGGTTGATATAAGGTTGACTAGGAATGGTGGAAGGGTTTGCAAAATATAATTATGACATTAGTGTCAAGGTGGTCACTATTCTGTACAGCAACATTGAGTATATCTACATATAACAATGTAACCTTGATTTTCTTGTTTTATTCAATCTATTGTAGTAAGGTGTACTTCAACTTGTTATTAGTTTATTTTTAGAAAAAAGTTAAAGAGTTTCTATAACTTTTATTGAATGTTTCTTTCAATTACCATCCCTTATCAATTCCCTACGGCCCTACATCAAACTACTACTAATGCTGCATTTATTTTGTGAGTTTATCATAAACCCTCGATTTGTCAAAGTCATGTGTTCTGGAATGGTCTATTGTCATTAGGTTTGTTCCCGTAGCAAGTTCCAAACTTGGGAACAAACCTATTAATAGTGCATTTTGTTGTACATTCTTCTTAAACTCTATGGCATCTCAAAGGATGTTAGAAGGTATTTGAGAAATCTTTTATTATATACAAACAAAATTAAAATTGATTAAATAATTTTTGTAATGTTTTTTTGGGACTTTCAATATCATAACAAACAACTAATTTTTTTGCTTTGTTGCACTTTGTAAATAATATGTTTATGTTTTTTTTATAACGTTAACAAAAAAATTAAAACTTTAACCAGTGTACCAACTTCAAAATATGAAAAAACCCACCCATCACAGGTTAGGTTACTTTTATTTCAAATAGAACAGTGTATTTTTCGATTTAATTTAGGAAAATATTTCCCCAAGATAGAAATTATTAAGTTGCAGTCGTTTTGATTGGTTTAATTTGTATTTAAAGAAGAAATAATCATCAGGTGAGTTTTCAAATGATGTAAAATTCAGAGATTCATCAATGAATGTATCTCTGATTGCAACAACTTACACTTCGGAAATTTATATTCATGTAAACATGTTAATAAGAAGCGTTTATATTCTGGTTTACATCATTTACAAGAGTGCTTATGTACATGATTACAACGAGTGTGATATCAGAGAACCAACGTTTTATATACAAAACCAAAAAGTACTTTTAATTTTCATTTATTAGTTGCCTACATTTAACTATGACTATGAAATTGGTCACATAGTATCTGAAACACTTAAAGGGTATGTTGGGTATTACTAATGAATGATGAAATATTTTTCGTTTGAGTGTACCTACATTACCTACATAAATAATTGAAAGATAAATATGCAAACAAAATGGTTTTCTTTATCAAAATAATTATTTACATTTTCATTATTTTTAAAAATTACTGCTCGAATGAATAATGAACAACATTATAAAGTTTAATAACCTGAAGCAGAGTAAAGGTTTTTTTTAAATAAATTGGAGTTTGTTAATGACCATAGATTATTCTAAATGTCATTAGTTTATTCGTTGTTTTCTATTATTTTTATTCTTTGTTTCTTATTTTTTTCTTTAAATCCTTATTAATTATTTACTTGATAATTGGAATAGGTGTTGAATTAATATAAGCTGGTATCATTACACATTTTTGTGAGATATTGAGATTGTTGAATTAATGGAATTATTATCTTAATTTTTGGAAACTGAGGTTGCATTAATTTTTTCCATAACTAGCTCTGAAGATGACAATTATTGCTTCTTATAGACAACTGAGAAGTTGAATTTCTCTATTAGTGGTTAATAATGTTTTCTATTATTAACCTAGGTCAATAATAAACAAATTACAATATTTTGAGAATTCAGGGATAGTAGTTCAACAAAAACTTGTGCAACATAATTTTGTATACCCAGGATATATTTGCTCCTTTGGAATTACCTATCAAGATAAAATTATTTGAATAAAAATGCCATTAGTTTAAAATTCGCGCTCAATCAAAAATGACTTATGACATAACGAGTACGTTCATAAATATATCGAAAACTGACAGTGTACTTGTCAGTCAGACGACGGGGTAAACGCTTCTCGTGGTGCGTTTGCTAATTATTTTTAGTTTTTGTCTGAAATTTGGCTAGTAGGGGAAAATTATAATTTACTATTTTTCAGTTGATGGAAAGAAATGTACACTGATATAAATATTTTCCAAAGTGTAAGTTTTTTGCAAAATATTTTTCGGTTTCATTTTGCTTTTAATTAGCACATTAACAGCAAATATTTGGTGGTTGGTATAATTCAATCATCATTAATACTAGATTTAACAATAATAAAATGGAAAAATGGAGCGGAAAACAAAAATACAAATTCAATATTACCCCATTTTGTTCAGGTTTACTGTTTAGTTAGGCATTTATTACTCTGGTTTAGGTATATCCACATTGCGCGTGCATCGGCTTTAAAAATCTTTGATAGGACGACAGTATGATGTAGCCCAGTAGCCCCGGATAAAATTTGTTTCTGAGAAAAAAGAAAGTGAAATAAATGTTTTCGAAATTGAAAAAATAATTGGTAAATATGTAGAACCAGAGCTGCAGGTCAAAACTTGTACAATACTTCATGAAACTCTATGAAAAGTAATGAGTAATATAACCTAACCATTTCCATGACTCATCACCTGTACTGCATTATATTTGTTATGGTAAGTTGTTAAATTATTCTTATATTATATGGAATGAGAAAATTGCATTTAACTGAGTAATAAAAAGCGTTTAGATTGATCCAGCCATTTGCAGCTGCAGCTCTGGCAGTAAATCATTATTAACCAAAAGTGAACTCTTTGGAATCATTCAATAAGACATCACAAAGTAACGTATTTATTTTTATTTTAACGCTCTCATTTATTTCTCATTATTTTGCAAATTCAAATTATTCAAGATAGTGCACGCGTCATAGATGACCTAAAAAGCCTTAAATCAAATTAGACTTCAATAAAAGGTGTTTATTATTGTAGTTTTAAAACGAAATAAGTTTTGAGATATTAAGAATTACATTTTAGGTTGAGCTCAGTTCAATTTGCAAGGGAGAAAGTTTTATAGATGGTTGATTACCTACAAGTGATATAATTTTAACATTATCTACCCCCTCCCAGGCCCCTATTATTAATTTAAAGTTTTAATCGATTGTTGCCTTGTTGAGCATGTAGAGTGGGACTTTAAAATCTATTTACATAGGCAGTTACGTAGCTATAGCTTTTACATGGGGGAGGGTTTTGGTTTTTTTCATCTGATAGGTTTAGAAGGGGAAAGCTTTATTGAAGGCGCCGCCTAAGGCAAAAAAATCGAGTGCCACGACCTAAAGCAATTTTTCAAGTTCAAAAAATAATGTTAATTTTTTTTTTATTATTTGTTTGACTTGGCTACATCCAAAGGTATTTTTAAACATCGTTTTGCCCCCTTCTGCTGAAATGGTTATAACCATGTATATATTTTTTTAAAGGAGCCGTCCCTTCGCCGGCACCACCTCAGCTCTTGGGCTTATTGTGGATTCTCCTAACATTCTGACTACAGCCTATTCAGCCAATCCGTTCCCTGTATTAGCTCATACAGGTTCTCTACTGGTTGGTTGTAGAAGTCTTCTGGACTCATTTGGGGTCTTCCGTTTAGTTTTTGCCTCTTGTGGTCCAGCGTCTCACAGTTGCATAATACAGCGTTATACCGTTATACAGCCCTATTTTGTTCAGGTGCTCCTTTGTCGAAAAGTGTCCCGTAAGAAGTCCCGTTATGGTGCGTAGTTTGTTCCTGCTCATTGAGAGCAGCTCTTTTGCTACTTTTTCTGATGGTTCTTTTATAAATTTCATCCCATGTGTTTGCCTGGGCGTATTCTTCAAGAGTTTTATGGATTGTTCTTTTACCCACCCTTTTAACCATGACCTAGTGGAGCATCTGGGGATGCCCACAGATGGTTCGGGTCCGTTCATCGGTGTTGACGATCCTGCTCTTGCAAGTTCGTCAGCTTTTTCATTGCCAGCGATTCCTTTTTGTGACCTGGAACCCACTCCAATGTTACACTGTTCCGAGTCGCCAGTCTTCTAAGTTCTTCGCCGCATTGCCATACCAGCCGAGATGTTACCTGTATATTAATTTAGGTGCACCTATTTTAAAAAGTGATAGTTGATTGAAAATTGGAGCTTTTATTAAAACAGAAAATCAATCTCACAAAAATAAATTTAACCTCTTCAGCTAAATTATTCACAATTGTTGAGGAATCTATTTCTATTGCCACATCCCGATGAATACTCATATTGCGGCAGTATGCTAATAAAAAATTATTGTACCTTTATTGTATTATCTATGGGGAGGATTTGAACCCCCAAACCCCCCCCCCCTTATATACGTCCCTGTACCTAGGTATATATATATATATAATATTAAATCCCTTCTACCACTTAGTGGTGTAGGGTGTGTTGCAGCTATTCTTTCGTCACGAATTTTTTCCACTCTTTCCTATTTTGAGCTAAGTCCTTCGCTTCTATCCAGCTATTACCTTATCCCAAGCTTTTCTTGGTCTGCCCCTTTTTTTATTTTTTTCAATTTTTGGTTTCCATATTCTCTTTACTGGTCTTCGTTCATCCATACGTTGTAAATGTCCCCACCATTGTAGTTGTCTTTCTTCTACAAATTCTAAGGTTGATTGTATA
>CAJUYI010000577.1:118712-156292 GCA_910591695.1 Galerucella pusilla | reverse complement strand
CTGAGGTGGTACCGGCGAAAGGACGGCTCCGAAGGGGAAAAAAAACCTATAGCGTTATCACCGTAACTTTTTCCACCAGACCAGGAATAAAATAAAACATCTGTAATCACCCTGCATATCATTTGAGAGAGCATGTATTTATGAAAATATTGACATTTTTAATCATTCCTGCCGGAAAACATCCAAAAACGATGTGTCACATAGTATAAAATTATAATTCAATGAACTCGTGTTTTTTATTAAAAAGCTCCATAATCATTAGCAAGTCTACTTCTGGAAGATTTAATGAGTCTGGAATCAATTGGAAATTCCTTCTAGGACCAAACCTGAATGGAAATATAAAAATTACAAGCGAATTTTATATTTCACAAAACTTTAAACAATAGTTTTACATAAAACTAGTCGTATAACATAGTCTGGGAAGTGAAGAGTATTCCAATTTTACACAAAGTAAAGATTTTTCATTTTATTCAACACTTCAAACAACTTTATCGATTAAGAGAATGCTGAGGCGGTTTTATCTTTTGCATCTAACATGGTGAAACACACACACTTTATCCAATGCATCGTTCTGTAGGTTAAAAATGACTGATGAAGTTTACGGTTTCATTCCAAACATGTACAACAGCAAACAAAGAAAAATTACTTTATATGTACTTGCTATATGCTGGATACAACTGTCTGAAGATTTGAAAAATTGATCAAAGAAGCACGTATAGTTAGATTAGGAAAGAATCTCCGCAAAACGTTCCAACGTTACGTGAAGCCGGTTTTCCACTGAACTGAACGGACAGCATCTCGTTTAAAGCTAAATTCAATGCTTGTATAGTCAAATGCAGTCTTATCATGCGGGTCATACGATTCAACAAAGACATACTCACCGTTTTTGTTTTCCTTTATTGCGTTTAATCATAACTTCCGAAAAAAATCCGTAAGATGAATAAGACAGACTTATGCAATTTTGACGGGAGAAAAAAGGATATGTATTTAGTTTTCAGCGATTCTAAAAAGTCTTTCACCAGCGAAGTTTTTGGAACTTTAATTCTTTACGTCATTAACAATAAAAAAAACTTCTTCACGGAGAAACGAACCCGGGTCTACCGCGTGAGAGTCTGGTTTGCTTACTACTCGGCCACCGAGGAATGTGCAAATTGTTTATCCATAACGTCAGATGTATTACATAATTTTTGCTTAAAAGGAACTAAAGTTCCTACCCTGTGTCCCGCGACACGTTCTACCTTTTTATTTAAATGTCAGTTATGTAACTCTGACAATTCAAAGTGCCAATATAAATAATAAGCAGCAATTTTCCGGTATTTTGCTTCCTCAAGCAAAAAAAAAATGGTACTTAACATGAATGAAAAAGTGGAAATTCGTCAACCAGTGTGCGGTAAACATCAACCATCATTATTTTCTCCGGGCATATTTGTAATCTCACATTTTGGTAACCTCTGTGTCTTCTGATTTGATACGTATGGTTACGGACCTTTGAACCCGCACGATAGGAGCGCTTTTGACTATATCTTTATTTTCAGTCGAATCCCAAAAAAATTATCACATGGCAAAAGCTCTAGAACAAGCCAAACATGCTACGACCACTTCAACTACGTCAACACCTTTAGTACATCACCGTACCATACCAGTTCATCAATACAACAACCACCATCTTCAGATTGGTCTATCGGCAACCGAAACTTCCATGCATACCAGAGTTAATACAATCGCTGAATTTATACCACCACCACAAGCTTTCGTTCCGACTAGTACTAGTACAACAAGTACTACTTCGACTACCACAACCACGACCACCACGACTACAACTACCAGACCTACTACAAGGAGGACGAAACCACCAACTACGACTACCACAATGCCACCAAGTAAGTTGCTTCACTTCACATGTTTTTTTTAAATCATTTATTCACCATTGGTGTCTCCGACATCAGTCTTTCAATTTCTAACTGTCACTTGTCTCAGTGGCGGCTCGTGGAGTTTGGCAGTAGGTGGGCAGACATAATTGAAAACCACAGGATGGGTACTGTCCATCTTGCCCACCCTGACGAAACGCCACTGACTTGTCTGTGTATAGGTAGATGCATACCTCATGTGATATTTTTTTTTAGGATCTTGCGTTGTTCAGAGGCCGCAGTTCCCAAACCATTTCATCCGAGAAGGGTCCTTTAAAAGGGTAAGTTTATATGGCCCGGCTACACATCGCGAGCTACTGACCTGACAGTTACTATGACACAGGGTGCAAGTACCTAGTTGCACTGCAAGACTAACTTAGCCAGTTCGCACAGTATAAATGTATGTATGTATGTATTTTAAGGTGACATTCACTGAGACCTAAAAGATCTATTGTGTCCCCTTAGCTCTACTCAGTTTCTGAGGAGAGTCTCAGAAACCAGTAGCTCCTTAAGTCCTATTTCCGGAGGAATTTTAGGATATCTGCAGGCTTCAGCTTGGGTGAATGTTCCTCTTCTATCCAGTAATCTCCCAGGTGCTGTGCAGTTGGAAAGTATGTGGATGGAGGTTTCTTCTTACATGCCACAAAATCTGCATTCTTCTTCCTCCACTATTTTGAGCTTTTTCAGGTACCCATTCGGGCGACAATGTCCAGTTAGGATTCCTGTTAAAACTCTGCGCAGTTTTACTTTGACTTATGTATTCATTTGATCTCAACAGGTTGTAGTCATCCAGAAGAGTCTTTGATTGTATAAGTCCTACTAGATCTTTCCAATGGTCAGATCTTCTCTTTTTCTCGGCTTTACCTATTTCTTCCAATATTACATTTGGGCTGATTCCGCAAAAGGGTTCAGGCCCCCAGAAAGGTATTTCATCAGTCTCCCTCCTTGCTATTTCTCTGCTCTTTCATTTCCTTCTATTCCAGTGTGTCCTGGAATCCATAGTAACGTGTCTATATTGTTCTCGCCATGTTCATTGAGCTTGTCTAGGCATTCTTACACCATTCTGGAACTGATTACACAAAAGCTCAGTGCTTCAATGGCTGCTTGACTATCCGACATCATGATAATCATTTGTCTTCTGTATCCTCCATCAATATTGAACTGGGCGCACTTTCTTATGGCGTGGATTTTCGCTAGAAATATACTTGGGGTTTTTCCCAAGCTTTCAGAGTGTTTGGTTCGAACACTCCTATCCCAATTCCTTCTATTGCTTTTGAGCCGTCTGTGTACCATTGAATGACATTCTTTCTCATTCCTTCTTGTTGCCTAATTCCGTAACAGTATAACAAAAGTTATTGATAATCTTAACTGTATTTCTTGAACAGAAACAAAATTGAATTTAAAACATATTTCGTACAAATATATACATAAATCACGAAAGGAAAGTGCGTTTATAATTAGGTTAGGGATAGCTGAATCGAATTTCGACACAAAGGATTGGATTAACTCGTAGTTATTACCTACAATTTCAGTACATCACAGGTTAACTGATTCCAGCAATTAGGATTTTGAGGTTATACAGTATAATTCATATTCCAACGATTCACGGAGATTACAGAATCGGCTCTTGTTCGAGTTAAATAAAATTTCAGTCGAATTTTTATTATTATCCTGTGTTATATTATTATCCTGTTATATTATCATCCTGTGGGAATAACATCATGGAACGAGTATCTCAGTTTAAGTAAAACAAGTCGTCAAAAACAGCAGAACCATAAGACTATTATTGGAGCCTTGTTTTGTTCAAAGTAGGAGATGAAAATTGGCTTTTTAAAAAGAAATTTTATGATGAAAAATGCAGAGTGGAATTTGTTTCCTAAAGTCTTTTATTTAAAGACTATTATCGAGGTCTTCAACAAATTGTTTTCGGTGTTGGAGCAAAGTCTTATCGAATAAGCCCAAGACTTTATGGTTAATTGCAAGTTTGATAACGTTCTGGAAGAGAATTGGGCCCCAAAATGATCCATGAGGTGCACTTATTGGATTTGTTTTTTAGAATAAACTTATGGTTACTTTTAAGTGTTTTTTAATGCATATCTCTCACGTTTGGTCAATGGAATGTATAATTTTGAAATTTAAAATAAAATAGAGGAAGTTTTTGGTGATTTCGCTCAAATAATCCTCTTGAACTTTATATAGGAGCACAATCAAATAATTTTGTTGAAAACGGGCCATACATTTAACCGAAAAACACAGATATGGCAAATCCTGTGAAATTTAATCGAATTAAGCAGATTTATTCAACCGTTATTTCCGGGCGAACTTTTAAAGCTAAAACTATGCTTATATTTCATTCGATTGCTGCTTTCATTTTATAGCACATAAACCCGTTATTATTTTATTAAAATTCCACTTGTTATCAATACAAATATTATTTTGTTAAGAAAAATTCCGCTACGAGGTTATGTTAGATTAGGTGTGTGTTTGAGTGGGTCTATAAGGCACTCCACTGCGACTCGCAAGTCTATTGTGGCTCACACGTATGCAGATTTCACCAAACAAATTCAGCTTCTTAACAAAGCCGATTATTTTATTTATAGTGAATGATATTTTCGGCTGCTAAACATCAGATACCTGATACGATCCGCGGCGGGACCAGGCACAAATAATATGCTTTGCTGTTTCATCATCTTCTGACAGTCCAAGCTTTAACATATGATGATTCAGATGACAGTGGCCTGTTAAAAGTCCTGTTAGACAACGTAGGTCATGCCTGCTACAGTCCAACATTTGTTTGGAGAAATTCTTCGAAGGATGTATAGAAGCCTTTGAATGAATCAATCCTGGTAAATTATACCAGTAAATTATACCAACTGTAGGCTCTGGTCCGATAGAAACACGTGCGGCACCCTCCCTTGCAAAAGAGTCAGCCTTCTCGTCTCCTTCCATGTCAGAGTGACCAGGGATCCAGACCAGCAATACTTTATTGAGCTCTGCTATTGAGGAGAGTCTTTTTGGCAGTCTAAAACCAATTCCGACGTTACATGGTGAGAGCTCAGTGCTTTCAAAGCCGCTTGGCTGTCCTAGAAAATTATTATTGTTCTACATATGAGATTGGCTTGCTCCAATCTCTCCACACATGAAACAATGGCGTAAATTTCCGCCTGAAATACGGTTGCATAGGATTCTAGAGAGGTTGAAATTTCTGTCCTAGGTCTGCGCCCGTATACACCTGCACCAGAACCTGAGGGTGTTTTTGAGCTCTTAAGTTAACTCCATCCTTACGGAGGACCCATTCATCTCTATTTGGAATTAGGAAGGTATAAGGCAGGTCGTAGTTTACTGTTGGAGGCATTATATCAAAGGTCATTCCCAGAATACTGTGACCTTCAGTTTCCACTAGCATTCTGCTTCGTTCTGTATAAGCCTGATTTGTGTCTGTGGGGGTAGATCATGGGACGCCAAGGCTCTATGTAGTTGTTCCCAAGCATCAGAAAACCGCACTCACTTTATTTATAATATATAAATTCAATTCAAGGATATTTTTGAAAAAGGTTTTTTTAAGCCAGAGATAATATTGGAGGGGTTATTTCTTTTAGGGGATATTACGGGATGGGTTTTTTGGCAGGATATTTTTGAACAGGATATTTAGTCCTAAATCGAGCTTGCTTGTGAATTTGTGTTAATGGAACCCTGAATTGTTGTCAAAAGTACTTATAGTCCAGTAAATAAAGGAAAAAAGTTAACATTAATGACGCCCTATTTTCATCTTCCGGTTGGAAGTTGCATTTGGTACCTCATTAAACATGAGACAAAGTTCTGCATGAAAACGCGTGCGAGGGCGGAGAAAATGGCCCCAAAAGACCAGAAAAATAGGTTTTTTCAGCCAATATCTCCTAAAATATGGTAGTTAGAGATTTTTGGTTCAGATAAAAATTAAAGTTCAGTTAATTTTCTACAAAAATGGTCCCCATGATTTTTTTCGCAACATCAATATTTTCCGCAAGAAAATCGGGTTAAAAAACCGGAAATTTTGAGACTGGGGGTGTTGGAAATCCATTATTTTCAATGTTTTGGATTGGGGAAACCAATTGTAGATAGCGCCACCACATTTTACAGATTGGGAAAATCCTCGGTGCCATAAATGAGAAACCCTGTAACCAGACACTTTTGATGGATATTTATGTTTCCGAGGGTCATTAATGTTAACTTCGTCATTAATGTTAACTTTGCCTTTTGTCCTCCTTCATTTATTGGACTATTATCAATGTACTGTTTATAATAATATAATAATAATCTTTATTTAATATAGGAGGTCCTAATACATAGTAGTAAATATCACATATTGTAGTCAGTATACGCACAAATTCAGCTAAATGAATAAAATAAAATAAAATCTTGATAAAATTAGTAGATAATAAAAGTAAGAAGTTCTATAGTTAAAATAAATACATATTAAAATTAACATACAAAAGTACAAAGTTAATTTACGGATTGGAACTAAATTCTAGCAAATATTTTTTAAACTGGAGGTAGAGAGGTACTCGTTTTAATTTCAGTAGGCTAAATTCACGTAATCCGCATATGAAATAGATATTTACGTAATTAGTTATGAAAAGAGCAATATTGTTCAACAAGCGTAATATTTGCCAAAACGAGCGCTAGCGAGTTCTGCAAATTACGCGTGTTGAACAATGTCGCTTTCTTCATAACGTGCTTACGTACAACGTTTTATCTAATTCCGCGCTTTCATAATATTCAATAAAATCTTCAATTACAATGATAATATTGAAGTGGAATCAAATGGTGTTAGAAGTATTGTTACTATGATGTATTCACCCAGAAAATTGATTTAGTTTAAATAACTGTGTCCTTAATAATCTTGTTTTCAGTAGTAATAACCCAAGGACATTGATAATCGTTCGAAAAAATCTTATGACAGATTTCGAAAGCTTGTTGCTTGGAAACAGACCGACGCCGACGTAGGCGGAGGTCTGTTGCCTACAAGCAACAAGCTTGAGAAAGTTGTCATAAAATTTTTGAGCATTTATCAATGTCCGAGGGTGTTTCGGATAGAAAATTTTTTGTTTCAGTATTACAACCAAATCGTGACATTTCGAAATATTAAATATTCGAAACTTCAAAATCGAAATAAATCAATATGTATCCATAGCAACGTGTGAAAATTGCCCATGGTCTGTTTTCAGTGTAATGTTGACATGATTGGCTGAGATTGTTCATATGATATAAAATGAGGAAATTTGATTGGTTTTTGGAATTGTCAAAAAATTTTCAATGTTTATAAATCTCAAAATGCTATTGAATTAAAATAATGGGTTAATTGTATAGTTTAAATAATGAAATAATTGTCAGTTTTGACAGTACCTACCTAATTAATAAATTATTCTTTGAAACTCATGTGGTATCTCTATGTTGAAACATAAACAGTTACGTAAAGTTTTTCATAACTGATATTTGAGGGTTATGAAAAATGTGATGTTACCTAACGTCAAGGAGTGACGTAAAGTGTCACAGTTGATAGCGGAATTAGATAAATAGATTTTGTTGCTATGGCTAGTCTTGCTTGTGGTATATAGAAATTATTAACAGATCTAGTATTGTAGTTATGTATTTCATTATTATAGACGATAAAATCATTGGAGTACTCAGGAAGTTTTTTATTTTTAGTTTTGTAAACAAAAGTCAAGTTTAGTGATCAGTGTCATAGCTAAGATGGCGGATTGTTATATTTTATATAAAACAGTTGATAACAAACTTGAAATATTCCAATAAAAATTGACGTATTGTTTCAGATCTACCACGAGGACGAATTCGAATGCTCTGACGTGTGTGAGTGTGAAATAGGCGAGAAGTTAACTTGTAGAACAATTTGCATAGATAGGATGCCCTGCAAGACTGAATTTGCGTATTACAATCACGCGGCACCGGCGTTTCAAGCATACCGCGGAAGGTGTCTCTGCTATTCCGGAAGGTTGGTATTGTATCTGCTGTTGTTTATGATACCGATTATCTACACATTACATCGTTGGGAAAATATTGATTCCCTTTGAATGAAAACGACAATATTGTTCGGCATTTATGTAAACCCTCAATTTTAAGATGTTTGTTCTGGTGTTTAAACAATCAGGTACATATTTCAGGCTGAGAAACGTGAATTTTACACGTTAACATTATATTAGGACAGTAAAATATTTTTTCCAAATCACAGCTATATAATAGTATCGCTTAAAGCTGCAGTACATCCAGGCCTGCCACATTTACGGAATTTTCCGTAGATCTACGGAATTCAGAAGGTGTCTACGGAATCTCCTAAAAGTCTCTAAAATCTACGGAATTTCAATAATAATGATAATAATTACTACGTACTATTATACTGTTTGCTCCGAGCTCTCTGAGTAACTTATTCCTCAAGATATTGCCCACTAACAAAATATTTAGGTACTACGTAAAAGAAGAGATTTGGCTACCCATTTTCCTACAGTAATAAGTGAAAATGACAAATGATTTAGACAGGGAATGGAAAAAATTGCCTAATATACAAGAGAGTGAACTAAATTTCTCTGACAGTTATGAAAACTTCTGGCTTAAAGTATCAGTTTTAAAAAATGCAAATGATGAACTAGCATTTCCTTTATTGGTAAAATTAACAAATTACATTAGAATTCTTCCTCATAGTTCCGCCCGTACATTTTAAACTGATTTTGTTTACTCTATGTTGAAGCCATAGAAATATAAATAATTTCTATGGTTGAAGCTCGATTCTTGATCTACGGAAATTTACGATTAAATATACGGATATTTGATCAGGTGCATGTGGCAGCCCTGAGTACATCTTAATCTAGAAAAAGTTTAGTCGTCTTCCCTTTGAAGATGGAATTCGAGTACCATATCCCAGTTAGTTTTAGCCTTTTGCAAACAATTCTCGCCTTGTTATTCCAAACAAACTTTCTGTCCAGGTTTTTTCCTAAAAACTTAACCAACATTGGTCCAGCTCACATCTATCTTCGAATATAGATGTAGATGTTGATGGGATGCTACCTTTTTCCGGTAAATAGGTGAGACCTCTAGCGGAAAAATTGTAACTGTCGCAACGAGTAAAAAGATTCGTTTTGCATTGTTTGTGTATTATATTCAAGTCAACGTAATTACCGTAAATTCATACTTTATTTATTTAATTTTGTGTCAGTGACAAGTTTAAAACTGTGTTTTTCTATTTAACTCAACTGTCATCATGTCAGAGGTAATATTTTTATATTATCAGAAATATTATGGAAGAGGTTATGTTATTCTATTTTTTGTTTTCATTACAAATCAAAGAGAAAATAAGTTGGAATTAAAGATTTAAAATATTACTCAATACAAATGTTGAGTTTCCAATTTATTCTCCATAATCTTGGGACATTAATTGTTAGTGGCAGCCCCGCAATTTTGAATTGTGAGCTTTAACTCTGCCCTCCAAATATAAGAGGGAATCAGAAAATGATCAGAAAGCCGAGAGACTCTGAACAAAAAGCATCAATTTATGTAATTAATATCTATGTACTTATAATTTTTGTTCTCTAATAATAAAATAAAAAATAATAAAAACACTCTTTAATAATAAAGTGTAGAAAGTGTGGTGTATTCTCTTCGACCAGCCCTCATCCAAGAATCAGCTACATACAAGAAATTAGAGGTGAAAGCAAGTCGGATATTACAAAAGTCCGTTCGCAACGTACCCACAAAACAACAAACATACCTTCCCTGCAAGTTTTGTAGATATGACTATATCAAAAATAAAATAACACGAAATCAGACCTAAAACTAAACAGTTAATTGAACGCTTGTTGTACTTTTCACAAATATCAACCATACCTAATACTCCAAAAATAAAAATATTAGGAGTCAAAATTTTAGTTCAACAACATAAAATACTAAAAAGTTTTACAAAACACACACAAAAAATAACTAAAACATCAAAATAAAACCACTTAAATATCAAAGGGCTCATACGGCAGCTGGTTTGTTTTACTCGTTGCTAAGATGACATTGACATTTCAGAGCGCCATCTATCGAATTCTACTTTTCCCAAATGCTACCAAAACTTGTTTTGGTGGAGTCCCACACCTGATTAGCTCGAGCCCTATAATATTTCTCAAAGAATACCGTACAATAGCATTTTTTTTTCCTTCTGCAGAACTTCGTTATTGGTCCAATGATTCAATTCTCAGGGCCGTATTTAGTATAGATACCAATAAAAAAATCAATTCAAAATCAAAATAAAGAATGCCATAAAACTTTAATACAATTTAAGTATCGAGTTATATAATATAACAAGTAAATGACCAATTTCAACAATCAAAACGTTGTAGTTCTGGTTTTTTCTGTTACTATATTTCTTAAAAAGCTACAAGATAAGTTTATGGGTTATGCCGGCCATCTTGGATATTAAGATGGCGACTACATTTATCATGTACACAAAGAAAGCTACTTCAAGAAAGTTATAACAAAATCAACCGTGTTTTTTTGTGGAGCACTTGGCGAATACTAAATGAATTTCATATTTAATTAAAATATAATAGGGGATAAAAAAATTATCGCCTAGAGGAAAATAGTATATTATACACCAAGGTGGTGAAGACTATTATTATTGACCGAGCACCAAGATTATTTCGCGAGGAGATTTGCCCCGAGCGGATTAAGGTGCGAGGCTTATAAGTGTCTTCACCACCATGGTGTACCTTTATACAATTTTTCCAATACTAGCCAAATTTAAGACAAAAATTAAAAATAATTCACAAACGCACCACGAGAAGCGTTTACCCCGTCGTCTGACTGACAGGTACACTGTCAGTTTTCGATATATCATAAACGTTCTCGTTATGTCATCAGTCATTTTTGGTTGAGCGCGAATTTTAAACTAATGGCATTTTTATTCAAATAATTTCATCTTGGTAGGTAATTTCAAGCAGCAAATATGTTAAAGACAAAATCTCCTGGGTATACAAAATTATGTTGCACAAGTTTTTGTTGAACTACTATCCCTGAATTCTCAAAATATTTAAATTTGTCCATTATCAAATTAACCTAGGTTAATAATAGAAAAAATTATTAACCATTAATAGAGAAATTCAACTTCTTAGTTGGCTAGAAGAAGCAAAATTGTCAACTTCGAAGCTAAAGAAGGCACTGGTAGCTAAATCCTTAGTCTTAGAGGATTGGTCCAATGAGAATATTTAATCAGAAGCTCATAGTCTAGTCAACAAGTGCCTTTTTGGTCAACTATTTTCAGCAGTCTCCTAAAATTATGATCGTGGTGTCATTCGATTCGGGATGGCATCTAGATGATTTTTGAAAAAAATGAAGTTCCGCAAACAAAAATTGCAGAAGTTATTAACAATTAACTAAAAAAAAGGGTGTTTAGTTTTTTGCAAATATCTCAACAACTAATAAAGGTTTTTCAAATAAAAAAAAAGATTTGAAAAGAGGAGGAAATTTAGAAGCTGCATAAAAATAATTTTTTTTAATTTTCATCTGTTATTGTTTAAAAAATTGTTATAAACAAATGCGTTGTTTATTAGATAATTGAATTTTTTTTTATTGAATTTCAATCTTTGATACAAATAATGATTTTTAAAAGAAAAATTGCTCTTTAAAAACATTTTTAAAGTGCTTAAAAACGAATTTGTTAATTAACAATTATTTTCTCGCACTTCTAATTAATATTAAGGAACAATTTTTTTTTAAATCATTATTTATTTTTCTTTTCGATATAAAAAAAATTCGTTTTATTTATTTTTTCATTGTTTATGTAATAAACAAATTGTTATAAACAAATAAATTTTTACCTTATATTTTTTTTCCTATTCTACTTACTGTCAAAAAAACATAATAACATAAAAACGGATCATTAATAGTTAGAAAAAAAATTTTTTTCAATGATTAATTCAAGTTTTTAATTTTGCAACAACAATAATTATTAATAAAAACCTGAAAAATAAACAATTTTTTAATTTTTCCAACGGGGATCTATTGTGAAGCCTTTCAAGAATTACTCCACAAGAGGAAAAAAATCTCAAATTTATAGTTTAACAATTGTTATAATTGCAATGTTTATGTTCAAGCAGAAAAAAATTATTAGTTATCAATTGAACAACTAATTGAAAAATAGTGATAAAAATTTTTTTCAGGCGGATTATTGTTCATTTATCTATCCAGTAAGCCCCTGAATTTTTCCATGCCCTAAATTTCATATTTCATATGTTAAAATAATTTTTATTAATAAAGTGTCCAAAGTAGGCGAGGCTTACGGAAATCATAACACCCGTTTTCGGCCGTATTTTCATCCCTCTGGGAAAATTATAAATATTGGTCCTACAGATCCGGGATTCGGTGTTTTTTTTAGGAAATTTCCTTCTCTTTTCAAATCTTTTTTTTTAATTTGAAAAATCTTTATTAGTTTTTGAGATATTTGCAAAAAACTAAGCCCCCTTTTTTTAGTTAATTGTTAATAACTTTTGCAATTTTTGTTTGCGGAACTTCATTTTTTTTTCATCTAGATGCCATCCCGAATCGAATGACACTTCGTTCATAATTTTCGGAGACTGTTGAAAAAAGTTGGCCAAAAAGGCACTTGTTGACTAGATTATCAATACCAATAACATTATGTAAATTTCCTATTATATTATTTGTCTCGTACTATATATGATCAATTTTCACTTAAATCTCACCATATTAATTGCTTCAACTGTTTTCTAAAAGTATGGAAATTTCCCATTTTATGCTCGTATAATTCCTATGAATTTTTACCTGGGCAAATTTGATTTAAACGCCGTAGGGCTTACACATTACCTACTCGAAATCTTAATTTAAGTAGACAGAAATGTCGTATGTACCCTAAAATAACAATTATTTATGTACATTGTAGGTTCATCTGCATGAAACCCATGCCTAGCGATTATACATTACCTCAGGGTGTTTTTCTCTTTTTGGGATACAGCGAAGTGGATGAAAAGGAGCTTAACAAGAATCATACAGTTATTATAGTACAAGATATCGTAAGAGTCTTACAGAATATTATTGAAGAGGAGGCCGTTAATGGGGTAAGTTTAAATTATTTCCACTTATGTTAGTTGTGGAATGTGTTAAGATTGAAGGATCGCTGGTTATTCTCTCTTGCGAAAGCAAAACTAACGATACTATCAATACTTGACGGCAATAGAATTGAACGTTCCTCTATTCTACTCTACTGTTGTTCTTTCTAGCTAGTTCATATTTAAAATCAACATTAAGAAAGGAATTTTTGTTTTTTAGACACTTTGTACTCTGGAATTCTATAACGCGACAAAAGAAAACATCATTTTAGCCGGAAAACTTTCAGAAGACATCGATTATAGTAGATTATCCCCACCTGAAATTCTTGCGAAGGAAAAGGTATGTTTCTAATTATCTCAACATCGGTTTCATGATCTATGTAGGTTGAGTCACCTCGCTGGGAGCTGCAGGGGTTGCCATCGTCCATCCTTTCCTTTCCAGGAAGGTAAACAGGTCACTATGAGACATCACCTTTATATCGGCAGATCACACACTCTGTCATTGAGATAACTGACAGTTTCCTCTTCCTGTTCACACATCCTGCAAAGCGCCATTATAGTAAGGTGTCTCCTTAGTTGACAGTTTCCAGTCAGACATCCCACTGTTAAGCGTAGGTTTTTCCTGGAATTGCCAAGTATTTCTTCGACTCCAGCTTCCCAGGGTCGAGCAAGGTGGTCCTGTCAAAAGTGTGATGTGTGGCTAGTTTCACAATTGCCGAAGAGTCAGGCCGTAGGTGTCGCTGGATCCTAAATGTCCTAGTACAGAAGCTTTCATTGCTAAAGAAGCGGTGACCCACCTCAGGATAATATTGTTATCTACCGAGGTGATAACTAAATCTTGATGGCACTTTAAAACTAGCCTTACTCCTTTTAGTTTAAATCAAGTTATAGCATTTATAAAACTATAAATCAATGCCTTAAAGTTTTACATTAATATTTTTTATATGATATTTTCAGGTAGAATGCGTGGATTTATTGGAAATGGTTAGTGAAAAGATTAACACGAAAGACAGTGATTTCGTGTCCCACCTATTACTATCAATTTTCAAGATGGCGGAAGTGGAAATAATACCCATAGGACCGAAATCATCATCACCGAGATATTTTTATAGAACGCATGTATTAATATTGTCTGTAATATTAACGAAATTATTTCAATATATGCAATCGACGATATCGTGACATTGAGACTGAACATATTAAAACAAATATATATGTATACATATCATTATGAATTTGCGGATGGATATATAAATGTGGGATGAATTTTATTGGAACAGAGTGTGAGAGCTGATGAAAAATAGTTTTAATTTGTGATTTGGGATTTTTTATATAAAACAAGTCGAATGATTAAAAATGTGAACCTTACCTAACATTTTTCTACATTTGAGTAATTAGCCGAAGTTAAATTACAACATTTTGCAATGATATTAAACGATTTTTTAAGAATATTCAGTAATTAATTCTATTTGGAGCATTATTAGTGAAATTATTTAAAAATCATTGACTGGTGAGTGCTGTAAATACCATTTTGTTCAGTTAGTTCCTTAATGGTTTCAACAAATTGAATTCTGGAACTAAAAGTAAAATTTTAAGTAGTTCTGAATTAAGTTCTGAACTCTTGCGAATTTTCTATTGAAACAAACCTGTTAATACCAATAAATTACGATCTAAATTATACTATAAACAACAAAGGATGCGAAATAATCTGAAACAGTTGATCTGTATCTGTAGAGTATGGAGGGTGAGTGTAGGCTCACAGCATGTGACTCATTGTACATCCTCCTGAGGAGTTGTTCTCCTAGGTCATCGTCCATCCTGTCCTTCCCAGGAAGGTGGACAGGTCACTAGGAGACATCTCCTTTATATCGGCAGGTGTAGGCCAAGACTCACCGAACACACACTCTCTTATTGACGATAACTCCGGACACTCGCATAAGACATGTTTGACAGTTTCATCTTCCTGTTCACACATCCTGCATAGAGGTGTGTCCACTTGCCCCATAGTATGGAGGTGTTTCCTTAGTTGACAGTGGCCAGTCATAAATCCTACTGTTAAGCGTAGGTTTTTCCTGGTCATCGCCAAATATTTCTTCGGCGCCAGCTTCCCAGGGTCGCTCAGGTTGATCCTAGCAAAACTGCATCCTTTGATTCCATCCCATCTCTTAAGAGATTGAGCATGGGTGTAACGTTTGGCTAGTTCCGCAACTGTCGAAGTCGTTATAGGCACTAGGTGTCACTGGGTCCTGAAATTAGTCCAGCCGCTTCCCTTGCTAAAGTATCGGCAATGCGATTACCTTTACTCCTGACGTTCCCTTCAACCCACCTCAGGATAATATTGTTATCTGCCGAGGCGTTAGCTAAATCTTGGTGGCACTCTAGTCTGTTCAAGGCTAATAGGGCTTGTCTACTACATTTGATGCAAAACTTGTTTTTTTAATTAAATCAGTTTTTTGTTCGAAAATATTTAAAATTCTCGAAAAAAAATTTCTAAATATATTAGTATAAGCATGTTTTCAGTAAATTCATTGTTGTTTATAGTGACACACAAAAAAATAGTTAATTATATGCTAGTACATTATCAAAAAACTATCGAGCCTTCACTCTGTTCAAAATTAAAATCATTCAATGTATAACTAGGTTTTACTAGAACACTCTGTACATATCATTGTTGACTATTATTGTTACTGTTAAGAAATAGACTAAATTAGTCACAGACTGTACGTTTATCAAGCGCCGTGTATAACTCCAAGCTAACATATTTTAAGAAAATAATCAAATATATACAGTACGACAAATTGTGTTCGATTTCATGGAGTCCTTGAGCAACAAGAACGATAATACTCTTCAAAGTCGAGTTAGGCATAAAATTCTTGATATAATCAGCTTTAACTCATTCAATTGATGGTTTTACATATTTCTTTCTACGTAATGTGTTAGAAAGACATTAACAATCGATGACGCACACCAAGAAGGGTATTATTTCAACTATATGAGGTAAAAGACTAGGAAATCACAAAGTGTAATGAGTGTGCAGCCATTTACATTTAATTCACTTTATATTGTCATGTTTCAATGACCAACTATAGTAAATTATACCACAGAGTACACCATCTAACAAGAGACGAAAGCTTTGTCGGTTCCTTTGAAGTTGGACTTAAACGGAAATACGTCGAAACTGACAGATATACTACTTGATACCACAGAGTACACCATCTAACTAAGGCAGTGACAACCAAACCACAGAGTACTGAGTAACTGACGGGAACGAACGAACGGAAGTGTCGACCATGTGTCGACTTGACATTGACCTATATACTAATTAATTCACGCATGTGCACACAAAATTGCGATCACGAAAACGGCTTTCATTCGCCTCTTGTTAGATGGTGTACTCTGTGATTATACACCAAAAATAATTCACAAACGCACCACGAGAAGCGTTTATCCCGTCGTCTGACTGACAGGTACACTGTCAGTTTTCGATATATTATGAACGTACTCGTTATGTCATCAGTCATTTTTGGTTGAGCGCGAATTCTAAACTAATGGCATTTTTATTCAAATAATTTCATCTTGGTAGGTAATTTCAAGCAGCAAATATGTTAAAGACAAAATCTCCTGGGTATACAAAATTATGTTGCACAAGTTTTTGTTGAACTACTATTCCTGAATTCTCAAAATATATGAATTTGTCTATCATTGACATAGGTTAATAATAGAAAAAATTGTTAACAACTAATAGAGAAATTCAACTTCTCAGTTGGCTAGAAGAAGCAATAATTGTCAACTTCACTGTTGGGAAGAATATATTATTATGGTCAGGGCATGTGAGTGGGATGGATGACGAAAGGTGTTTGAAGAAAATGCTTCTTGAAGATAAAGGAGATAAAAAAAAGGGAGCGACCTAGAAAGAAATGGATGGATGCTGTTAAAGCAGATCTGAAACGGTTAGGAATGAATGACTGGAATAGGATTGCAGTAGATCGAATAAAATGGAGAAATATAACAAGAAAATTAGACACTATGTTCTATATATCCATTCATTATTCGCATAGATAAGTGAGTATCACATGGTAAAATAAAATAATGTGTCAGTTTTGAAGCATAGCCACATTGGTCGCGTTCATCCCAACAAAGTTGATAAGGTAGCGATTTTTAGAGTGATCCATCAGTTCGTAATTCTGCTGAACGTGCTAATAAAACCATCGACATAATATGTCAAATGTCAATGAATACAACAACAACTCAATTTTATTTGATATATACGACAATTATGAAATAGGTATTAAGTACTTCTAACCATTAAAAAATGGGAATTAATTACAATAAATTGAACTCCCCACTTTGGAGCATACCATGAAGAGTTTAATTTTCTGAAAAACTATACAATTTATTAATGAAATAATAAGTCACCTCCAGCTGTTCACTCATTTTCAGTAGTAATACCCCTAGGGTCCTGATCATACCGAGATAATTTTGTCATAGAGAATGCTGGGGGTCTATTCACTAACTTGTGTGAGTGGTCGTGTAG
This sequence comes from Galerucella pusilla, assembly GCA_910591695.1. NCBI lineage: Eukaryota > Metazoa > Arthropoda > Insecta > Coleoptera > Chrysomelidae > Galerucella > Galerucella pusilla. The sequence continues at coordinate 138,758 of CAJUYI010000577.1, read as the reverse complement.
GACCTCTCTCTCACAATTAAGCTTTACTGCGCATGTCACTCTCCTAAAATTATAAAATTCCTGTTCAGGAAAGATAGTAGAATGCTCATACACTCCTATACGAGTACTCTACTGGGTAAAACCAAGAGAGTTGTTAGATTCTGAGAGAATGGACTTGCGCACATTGTCTTTGGTCATACAATTAGATAGATAAAGGAAGATTATAACGTAATCACACGACATGTGCCTATTTACTTTTCAGTCCTAAAAATAATGACTAAATATTGAATTCATTTTTAGTTTTTGCAGTTTAATTGTTTAGTTTTTGTAGTTTAATTGGTTAGGCTTTGTACTTTGTTTAATCGTTTAGTTTGTAGAGTTTATTTATTGTTTTTAAAATGGATGATGACGATTTGGTAATGCAAATGCTAGTAGACAATGTGTTTCCAACGTCAAGATCCTTTCTTGGCTTTGTCTGATTTTAATTATCATTAAACACTTTCGCCTATTTGAAGTTTAAAGTTTATTAATATTGTTTTTTGTGCCTCACACAACATTTTCTTTTCAATAAATTATAAAAAGGGAACTGAAATCGTACTCTTCACTCTTTCTCACAACACATCTAAATATCTCATGGAAAAACTTATGCTGAATCATAGAGTATTACTCTATGTACTGAATCAGACGGTGGTTGTGCTTATATCAGTGTTTATATTTTTAAATTCAAACTTACTAACAGTACATTAGAACTAAAAATAGTTCTAAGATAGTCGCGCCACTTGGCAACGCTGGACAAAATGTAGTAGACGAGTCGAATGATCGTGAATAGGGTTTTGATGGTCCATGTGAGTGATGAGTGAGAGAGTACTCATATCGATGAGTTTTCGTGCACGAGCACTCTCACATGTTACAGAATAGACCCCCTGAAAGCGTGTTGCTTGATAATAGCCCAAGGCTGCAGGCCGAGGGCTATTATCTTCGAGCACCACGCTTGAAGGATTCTCTACGACAAAATTATGAGTATTTATCAAGACTCGAGGAGTATTCGATAAGATAATTTTTTACTTTGTAGCTTTCAAAAAATTGATTGCCAATCTGATGTTTAATAATTTTCAATACAAACTTTATCAATTTTAATCAAATAGTAAGTATTCATTTTTATTTAAAACTACAGTTGTGAAAAGTACAATTGGTAAATTAATTGAATCGTTAGATGCAATACCAAATCTTCCCGACATTTTCAATCCAGTTGTCAGTTTGACGTTTAATTTATTCTTAATAAAACATAAACACCAAACTGAAAACACCACATGTAGGGTATTATCGCTGTAATACAGCGGTGATTGGATGAAATTTGACACATGACTTGAAATTAAGTAATTTGATTGGTTACTATATCCAGTAAAAAATTATCACTAAAATACAAACTAAAATATCTCCAAACAAAGATATTTATAATATGTTTCCAGCATGTCATAAATGACAGTTAATGCATCATCAATCGGTAGCGTGTAGCGCATATAAATGCTGATTGAAAAAATGGCGACTGATACCACATCTCTCAATCTGATCAGTTAACAAAACACGCGTTCAGCAGGAAATTGATTATCGCTTCGGTAGCGCTACGTTGTGATGAACGCGACCATTGACATTATTAAGTGAGTGAAATGTAGATGGCGCCTTATAAACTACCTACTCTTTCACATCAGACCTATTTTTAACAAGTGCCGCTAGATAGCACTACAATATGATCATCCACAATATGGAGATATGTAAAACCATCAATTGGCATTTCGAATATTCAAGTGGACTGAACAGTCTTTTTAAAATTGAGGTTATGAGGTTGGCAGATGTTGAATTTAGTTATAAGGAATGAGTAAAAAAAAAGTTAAATACACGGTGCAATTAAGTATTGCTCAGATCTTTAGATACGTGTCCACATCGGATCTACTGTTTATACTTTATTACCTATTTTTTGACTAAGTAGTAATAGTGGTGTATAATTTTGTAACTGCTTTTGATGTAGAAATAAATAAAATTACAGTTAAATTATTAGATCAGGAAACGTCTTCCTAAAATGTAAGTTTTTGACATCGAAAATGTCTGCTTGTCTGATAATAATAATGATAATATTATTGTGTATTACATGATATCTACGATTTAATATTATAAATTCAATCATTACTTCCAATCTAATGAATATTAAAATGTAATATGAAACGCGTAAAATTAATTAGCTGAATTCAAAATTATTCAAACTAATTATGGATGTTAAAAAAATATGTACATATTATAATTATTGACGTTGTTTGTTATCGAATGCTGACGGAAAAATTTCCTCACCTATTCAATTGGAAAATTTCAACCGGAACTATTTCTCTCATTTAAATCATGAATATTTGTTAATAAATATTTTTCGCGCGATCGAACTTTTTGTTTATTTACACATCGGTTGTCAGGACGGTAGGTTGTGTATACTGGTTTCTAAGTCTAACACGTCGGTAAGTGATTTACTTACCGACGTCTCTGCCCTACATACATTTAAGTGGTCCTAAATAATATATTACTTCATTCATTACACAAAAGGAACAAAGAAAAAAGGAAGATTTATATTTTTTCAATAAACAGAACCGAACAGAACAATATAAAAACTAATAAATAGCATGAAAACAATTTCACCAAGATGCAAATTATATTTCAAATTGATGTAGAAGTATAAATATCACTTCTGACAATTCGGTAATTTCGAAAAAATTCAGATTATTCTATTCGAAATTTATATCAATACGATCGCGCAAAAAATGGTATAAGCATCTCGAACGTTAAGGGTAAATACCGGTCTAACCAAACATTGCTGAGGAGCGGTACCGTTCTTAATACTTAATATACTATACATTTATTGAACTCAAAATATTTATTTAAGGCACTTGTTTGACGAACCTTGAGGTTCTAGTGCGATGAAACCCCTCTTCAGCACCCTCTGGAGCTGGAGTGAAAAAATATTTGTAAAATTATCTATCCCTTTTCCACAACATCTGCCATCATAGGCAGATTCCACAATGTAATGAGATAAAAACTTTAGTTATTTTACATAATTCGTTTACATAATCAGGATATAATTATAATAATGTCATATATTGAATGATAAAGTGATAAACTTACCAGTACATCAGTGATCTATGTTGCTCAAAATAGCCCAACTGAAAGAAAAAATTGCAATCAGTACAATCAATATCAGTCAATAGTTAAAGTGAGAAGAAAAAACAAACGCACAATCTTGCCAATGGCGAGCGACCGATCTCATTGTAAAATGATTTTTGCACGGCGTTGCCAGATGTTGATAAAAAATTAAAAGTAGCATTTGAACGATCGATTCAAGCATTGTGATAAAAACAAAAAAATCGGACAAGCAGAATATTTTTTTGTCCAAAAAAAACAAACAAAGCAGTCATTTTATATGAATGCTTGTTGTATAAAAAACATGTCAAAGCTTACGTGTGTAACTCATACATATCATAAATGCTTTAAATTAAGTATCAAAGTTGTCTTGAGGCATCATGTAGTTAATAAAATCTCATAGAGAAAATCGTTTGTCAAATTTTTGTTTATGTTAATTTTAGACATTAGAAAATCGCACTAAGTGTTCAATTAATATATAGTTCATATGTGTGGTGGATAGTAAGCCACAAAGTCCAGATTAAATTTGACAAGGCTCTTCAACAATGCAGTTTAAATCAGATTTCCATACAGATTTCCGTACAGCACCTGACATTTATGCGCTCCTAGTTGGACAATCCGTTGTGAGCCGAGATTCTGTTCAATTCCATTTTATTATACAGTGCTATTCAAAAGTCCCCTCCCCCCTCGTATCTTTTGAACGGCTACACTTACATTAATAAAATTTGGAGGGTGAAAATAAAGTGTTGTAAACTTCTCTACGAATGGTAACAGGTGACAGGTGACGTATTAGTAATAGATGATGCCACAGTGCCACTCTGGCCAATAATTTTAAATAGGACCTTATGGCAAGTGATATCTCGTTTGAAAGGCATTGACATTGGCTACATAGTCATATTAAACTAATTTTGACGGATAAATTAAATAAATACCAAAGTTATTATTTCACATTTAAATATTGAAGATTTTTCAGTCCGCCTCTGGTTAGTTGTCAAAAAAATTGACGTTTTTAATTTAATAGTATTTATTGCTTTGCAAAGTTTTTCATTAGCTTAAATATTTAATTTTATTATTGTTTAACGAGACGTTTAAGAGTTTACAAAATTGTAGGTACTCAAGCCGACAAAGTAGCAGCTATCTTAATAATTTGTGAATCTAGAAAGAATCTCCATAAAGCGGAACGTTTATTTAATGAGAGATGTCCAGATCGCCCTATCTCGAGAACTTTTTTGAGAGAGCTTCTTTACTTTACAAGTTTGAAGCAACAGGTAGTGTTCAAGCTGCCAAACGATCTGGTCGACCAACATTTAGTGATGATAAAAAATTGATATACAGTGTTCGTAAGTTCTTTCGGAACCTTAGACCTTACACAAGTACGACAGAGAAACAGCTGAATGAGAGAGAAAGATAATTATACGCGGTCATCGAATGGTCATCGACGCGTGTATTTAATTCCAGTTGGGTGTGGTTCTATTTCCGATAGTGAACGAATGCTCTTTGCCCTACTATTTCAACCGCTATTGCCAGAAGCGCAGATTAATTTGTACAAATGATATTTTTCTCTCGTTTTCGTTGACTTTTTTTCGAAGTCATGCACAATAGCTAAAACAAAACACTTTCACTTGGCAACACTGTGTTTTACAGATAGAATTCACATTTAAACTGCTATTACTAGGTCTTTTCGCTACAAACGTTGATCACGTTGGAAGCGCATGCCATTGTATTTGAAAATAAAACATTTACAATTATGCCTTCATTAACATACTTAACCTGCGAAAAAGTGCAAATTGTAAGATGGTATTTTGGAGGTCATTCGGCTAATGAAATCGTTAATTTGTTTATTGTGGCATTTGAAAATCGCCCAATTCCTTCAAAGTCAACAATTGTGAAAATAATTAGTAATTTCGAGAAATATGGATGTGTTTCGTACTGTAGAAAATGCCAAGCTTCGGAAGATCCAATCGAACGCCCAATTAACGATGAAAGGCAGACTAGAGAATTGAATGTTTGTTTAGCAGTTGAAACAGGACAACCATCTTCTTCAAGACAAATTGCTGAAGAGGTCGACATGGATAAGAGAACTGTACAGAATATTTTAAAACGGAACGGGTACCATTGTTACAAGGTTCAGACAACGCAGGAAATATTTCCCGAGGACAATATCAGACGAATGGATTTCTGTGAGGAGATGATGGAACGTCAAAATGCTGACGAAAACTTTTTAAAAAATATTTTATTTACGGATGAATCAACTTTTTCACTACATCAAAAACACAATCCATCCGTCACAAGATATTGGTCTCGGGAAAATAAACATCTAACCATTCCAATCCGAACGCAGTATCCGCAGAAGCTAAATGTTTGGACGGGTATTCTAGGTGACCACATTATAGGTCCTTTTTTCATTGAGGGGAACTTAAATTCCGCCAAATATTTAGACTTATTACAAAATCAAGTAATTCCTGCAGTTCTCCTTATACCCGATGTTGATCTCAACAGAATTTGGTTCCAACAAGATGGTTGTCCAGCCCATAATTCAAGGATAGTAATGGATTTTTTAAATTTTACATTTCCCGAAAAAATTATTAGTACTAATGGTACAATTAAATGGCCTCCAAGATCACCTGAACTAGCTCCAAATGATTTTTTTCTTTGGGGATTTTTAAAAAGTACCATTTACCAACATGCATTTGAAAGAGCTAATAATTTAAATGAATTGAGGGTGAAAATACAGAACGTTTGTGCCAGCATTACGCCAAATAATCTTAGAGATATGAGATCAAATCTTTATCACAGATTTGGCTATTGTCTGGCACAGCAAGGTGGTTTATTTGAGCACTTAATTCATTAAAATTATGTTTACCTTTAGAATAAATTTTTATTTTTATTTTTTCAGGAAGTTTATATTTTACGTTTAGAATAGGTGTAGGTACCTTATTTTATCTTTTCAATTTAATTTATTAATGGAAGGGATTTTTAGTTTATTAATTGTGGTTCTCTCAAGAAATGCTGTTTTATTTTCAAGTTACAATGGCAAAAATAATATCCTATTGTAGTTAGAAATTGTCAACTTGGTCTAAAATGATATCATGTTGACAAAAATGAATTTTAAGATTTACAGGTTACGTAATAACGATTGTATTTTTATATTTCTTTAACGTCCTCACTCCTTACGTCTTGGGAGCATACTGAATTACCATTTACCACCACCAACTAGTTAAAATAGGAGGGCAATGAGTAGTCGGGCACTCTCGGGAATAAGCTTACGCCCCCTAAGGTGAAACTAAAGTGATGATTGTGCACAATTATTCTTCCTCTCTCTTTCATATATCCTTGTCGTACTTGTGTAATTCGTTCCTAGGTTCCGAAGCAGATTTCCCAATCGGTAGTTGCCGAAATGGTAGTAAACCCTTCTTTATCTTCAACTAATGTTGCGTCTATCTGTGAAGTAAATAAAAGTACAGTACCTACAGAGTGTTGGCAAAAAATAAATTTCATCCATATAAGTTAAAAATGGTACACCACCTTTCGGATGACGACCCCGACAGAAGACTCGAATTCTATGAATGTATGACAAATAATTTTAGTCGAAACCCACATTACACAAAAACAATTTGTTTAAGTGACGAAAGTACTTTTTGCCTCAATGGAAATGTGAATACACAAAATGTAAGGTATTGGAGTGACACAAATCTTCACACCTTTTATGAACAACATACCCAATTTCCAAAAAAAGTCAATGTTTGGGCAGGTATTTTGGAAAACCACATAGTTGGTCTTGTTTTCCTAAATTCAAACTTAAGCGGTGAAGTGTATCTGGAGATGTTACAAAATGCAATTGAGCCGTTAATTCTTGAAATTCCGGAGGATAATCCAGATGAATTCGGCCATCTGGAAATAACATTTCAACAAGATGGTGCTTCTGCACATTATTATGGTGCAGTAAGACGTTACCTCGATGAAGAATATCGAGGGAGATGGATCGGCCGGCGAGGTCCTATAGAATGGCCACCTCGGTCACCAGATCTGACACCATTAGATCTTTTCCATGGGGGTACTTGAAATCCAATGCACCAGATAGCATTGGCGTTTAAAAAAAAATTATTGAAGAATGCAATGCAATTTCAGCTGACACATTCGAACGAGTACGACAAGAGTTTACTAATAGGATGTATTACTGTCAGGAAGTAGACGGAGCACATTTCGAACACTTGCTATAAAAATCCATTGTTGATATTTGATTCATTAAATTTAAAAAAATAATGCCCTGAGGTCCAATTTAAAATTATTGGCCAGAGTGGCACTGTGACGTCATCTATTACTGTTACCTATTACCTATATTCACTTCAACTACACTATAGACGATAGAGTGGTACTACACCAAGCTATTCACTGAAAAGTAATGTAAAATGGTTATGCTGATATTAATAATATAATAAAACTTATTTGATATGTGATACAGAAATCTGGACGTTGTGGCTACATAGATTCCCTAAAAGATTAATAAAAATGACATATCAGTTCAGCAATATAAATAAGTTACTATTCCCATAGCAGAAACTATTTTATTTTAGAAGATAATAATTTCGAGTTTTGTAATTTGTACTATTCATTGTTAGACATTGTTGAAACAATCTATATACCTACATCAAGTTTCTAATTTTCCAAAAACTTATCAATATAAAGTCTAATCCTACTAGCTGCGCCAATTTCTTTGAAAAAAAAACGATTGTTAAAATAAGCGCGCTGAAAGCAAATATTTAGTCGTAAGCTCTGAATGGTTTGTAATGTTTACTTATTTTGTATTGAAATTTTTTATTAGAATTTAAGCGAAATTGAAAATTCAATTAGGGGAAAAACGCAATTAGGTATTATAATTAAGTAAGAAAGAAGAAATACGTTTTATAAATCTAAATAATATGATTTTTAATAAATTAGATAATAAAATATATCTATAAAACACTTTGGCTAATATTTTTTCGTAATAAAAAAGCCATTTTTTGTCCACAGCTTTTCTATTTCATTTTCCTTCCTCTTCCAATACCCAATTCATCTTAGTCGATAGCTGGATTCGACTTTCCTTCCCTACCAAAGTGTTTTTTAAAAAGTTCTACATTAGCCAAATTTTGTATAATTATTTCACGATGTTTTCAAAAAAATATCAAATAAATGAAGGCTTATAAGCATTGTAGAAATAGCTGCCCCTCCATTTTTAATTAATCAGTTTGTTCTGTTTGCCAAAAATTTCTAACAGCAAATTATGTAAAACATCATCACCGAAAATTAGATCTGCTTCTGTTGACAGAATATGTTGAGATTATGTGTTGTAGAGTTTAGTCTAAGTAAAATGTATACACTAGACCATTAAGCACTGTCATAAATAAATAATATAGTGTAAGATTAAAGGGGTTAGAATTTTTACAGTCATCAACTTTTTAAAACTGTCGTACGCCACTGGATAACTTTCATTTTAGAATCATTTCACTCGCCTAACCCCAAAATTGTACCTACCTTAAGCTTTTTCCTCTATATTTTTGTTGTTGTAAAAATGCTTTCCCCAATATTAGAATAACCAGAGCTTACTTCAGATTAGTACTGAATACTAAGAGCATTTAGCTTCTAGCACCCTAGTCACAAATCCGCCCTTAAAATTTGTATATACATTGGTTATACTTTATGTTGACATTGCCCAATGAGTCAGTGATACTATTTTAAGTTTATAGTTTAATTTAATAATAAAAATATTTGAAAAAAAAACGTTTTATTATTTTTCATAACCTATAAATAAAAGGACCACACCAAGGGGTTATCTTTGAAAGTTTTGTTTTGCATGAACGTAGAAAAAATATTGTGTGCAAAAAGAAAGTGATCATTGCACGTGACGTGAAATTGTCCAGCACGGCCTAACGCGTAAAATATGCAGAATGAAGTATCATTTATTCCCTTTATACGTTTCAAAGACAACATTTTCAGCAAACCCTGTATATGTCTAGCTCATACCGGATAAGATAATCTCATTTTTAATCTTGAAGCAACTTATCCATATTCTGTAGTCTGAAATTTGTGTATCAGCTCGTTAAAAATATTTCGAATTAACTTGACATTGACATTGACATTAAAAAAACAAATATTTTCAAGGCAATTAAATAATTGAAATAATACAATTACTTTAATACCATTGTTTAAAATGCAATCAAACTAATACACACTAATAGGTATTTGAATTTTGAATCAAATCATGCTATAAGCGTTAAAAAAGGGTAGTAAAATCTTTATACGATAGGGCCAGAATCATTTGTTCTAATGATAATAATTTCACAAAGGAGAAAACTCTACTGAAAAATGTTTTAAATGCCAATAATTACCCGGCAGAATTTGTAAATAAAGAAATCAAGAATATAGAGAAAGGCTCATTGTTAATACCCCATAATAATAACAATAATATTAATAATTCAGCTAATATAATTTTTAAAAACTTGACAATACCGTATGTTAGGGGTTTGTCAGAAAGAATTTAAAAAATTGGTAATCAATTTAATATTCGAACCAGTTTTAAATCTAACAATACTTTGAGATCTATCTTAACAAAAACGAAACCAAAAAATGAAGAACAATCTTCAAAAAATTGCATATATCAGATATCTTGTGAATGCGACAAATTCTATTTAGGTGAAACATCTAGACCATTGAAAGTCCGAATTAGTGAACATAAAAAATACATCAAAGATAGGGAGTTCTTTAAGGCAGGTATTTGTAAACATGCTTGGGAAGAGGGGCATAAAATTCAATGGGATTCGACAAAAATAATATTGAAAGAGCCCAATAATAAAAGACGAAAAATCAAAGAAAGTGCTTTAATACAACTAAATGCAGATAAATGTGTAGCTAGTATTTCAGCCGAATGTAGTCAAATTTGGTTGCCAATGTTAGAAAGAGAAATTTCCAATAACCAATTACCTGCGTTATCAGGATAGCATCATAAGTTTTTATCCAGGTTTTCTTATGATTTATAATTTGAATAGTTGTTAATCGATACACATTTCAATACACAAAATCACAAAACTGAGTATACATATTTCAAAGACTTAAATATTCATACACAAAAAAACTATCAAGAAACGCGTTTTATTAAAAACATTTCCAATATAAGCTAAAAAAAGCGCTATCCCAATAAAAACCGTTCCTGGAACGTGCCCTTCACTGGATTCCATTTCTAGTAGACTATCATATTATTAGAATGTCGTAAAATAAAATATTTTATTTCACATTTTACCAGAGGTGTGATCTACTATGAATGGACCTTAATAAAATTTGACAACAAAGTTTCGTAGTCTTAAACTTCAAAATATTATTGATTGTCTAGTTGTCATATTTTTTCGTTGTGTCAGATAGGGACCAAAAATTATTTTATTAATTTTATTACTAATAGTTAATCTTGACAACGGTAGCTGGAACGCTACCGAAACGTCGAAATAAAAAAGATTATTGTGGTTTGATTCCCAAAAGAATATGAGAAAAAAGAATAAGTAATGCCACAAGGAACTTACAGAAGATAAATAATGTGAGTTACCTTTTTATTTTAAATTAATTTAATAATACCAGTCCATCTGGTTTACGTTTTTTTTTCATTTACTCACAAAGAGACGGAAAATAAATGTAAAAAGTTGGAATGCAAAAAGTTCTAGTCACTTAAATTGCGATTTTTATATGCTAGACGTTTTCAAATTGCATTTTAATTACCATGAAAGTTGCCTCAAATGTATAGGCCAGGCAAATTAGATAAAAAAACAGCCAAAAGTGGAAATGAGTTTTAACAGCGTTAACGAAGCTGGAAAGGGAATTATTATTACAGCTTAGGAATGCATGCAGTCAAAAGGAGTGAGAAAGACTTGAACTAGGTTTACGAGGGTTGTCCGGTACATTCATAATAGAAATTTTGAATTCGTTGACTGCATATTCTGGGGACTGGAACCTTTGACCACAAAGTGAATTCTCAATTTTTGGAAAAGTGAGGGACCGTATCCAACAATTCGATATATTCTAGGTCCTACGTTTTTGTACAATCCAATTACCGAGTATATAGTCAAATGCAGTCTTATCATGCGGGTCATACGATTCAACAAAGACATACTCACCGTTGTTGTTTTCTTTTATCGCGTTTAATCATAACTTCTAAATAAAATCCGTAAGTTGAATAAGACAGACTTATGCAATTTCGACGGGAAAAAAAAGGATAGATATGTATTTAGTTTTCAGCGTTTCTAAAAAGCTTTTCACCAGCGAAGTTTTTATTTAAATGTTAGTTTTGTTACTTTGACAATTCAAAGGGATAATATGAATAATAAGGAGCAATTGTCCGGTATTTTGCATCCTCAAGCAAAAAAAATGGTACTTAATCTGATACATTATTTCGAGAATGAATGAAAAAGTGGAAATTCGTCAACCAGTGTGCAGGAAACATCAACAAACATTATTTTCTCCAGGTATATTTGTAATCCCACATTTTGGTAACCTCAGTGTCTTCTGATTTGATACATACGGTTAGTGACCTTTGAACCCGCACGATAAGAGCGCTTTTGACTATAAAAATGTATTCTTTTATCACTATTCCAAAGTCGAAAAAATAGATAGAAATTAATGCGTTTCTTGATACTTTTAAAATAACATAATTTTATTTGCGTCAAGAATTTAATAGAATCCTGTTAAATTGGTCTAATTATAAAATGAATAGCTTTAATTTACAAATCAATATTCAATATTGTGATAAACAGTTTATAGAACTACGTCACTGGCAAATATTATTTTACAAGATCAATGCAAATTTAAACAAAAAATGCTCACATCCTTCATATTAATAAATATTCAAGTTTTTGCAGGTTTTTTTTATGGCAATTTTTTGTTTCGCTTCCGCGTCCCACCCAGCGCACAGAAACCCCGTTGCGACACTGGCTGGTGGTTACTTCGATTGGAGCATTGATTCTCACAAAGTACATCTCAAGCGGTTGGTAGTACTGGTGACGTGTTTCGATCCGATCAGGGTAAACTGATTTCAATCAAATTGTGAAAAATAAAATGTTTATCATTTTAGTTTCCGTTTTGTGCGCCCTTGGGTTGAGTGAATGCTTAAAATTTATTCCACCTCAAAACGTTGTAAGTAAAGTTTGTTGCATTATTTTAAAAACTATTAAAAATATAAGGAAATTTTTTAAAAATAATAATTAACTTCACGCTATCCCCATAACATTAATTTTCTTATTAATCATTTCATTCTTGAATTAAGAATTATTTTTTAATTTTTAGTTTTCTTAAATAATTTATTTTTTACTTATTAGTTCGATTTACTATGTGTTTTTCTTTCAAACTCAATGAATGATCAAAATTAGGTTTTTTCCAAATGTCATTCGTCCTTGAAAAGTGTGCAAAATTTCGAATAAATCTGAGAGTTTAAAGTGGGTAAAAATCGAGTTTTTAGTTTGCATTATAAATGGAACACCCTATATTTTATTACTATATTGTATTGTCATAAATGTTGAAGCTATGAAAATTTAAATGTTTTTAATTGACAAATTTATAATTGATAAATAAATTGTTTTGACATTTGGCAGTTTGTTTTTAAATGTAAAAGAGCATACTTTGATTGCAAAACATTTTTCAATTTTTGATCCAGTGGTGTATATTTGGAAAAATCTGTCACCTTTTCCCTTTCATTTTTCACGCCACTGTCATTTAAAGGTAGTTTTATTTTATTTAGTATTCCTCGATGGTTTTTACGTAAAAAACGCATAACTTTCAAAAGCAATAATGTAACACTTTTCGCTCTTAATGCACGTTTGTAATTATCAATGATTTAGTACAAGTTTTAGTCAATTTTTCAGGATCCTAAACTTAGAACACTAAAATATTGACAAGAAAAAAATGTGTTTGCAGCACACCATGTTTTAGTTACTTATCTAGGTTGTGATTATGCGCACTGAGCAGTATGATTTTTGTTAGTAGCCTGTCAATTTTCAGATTTTAGCAAAGAATTTGAATTTTTTAATTAAAATATGTATCAGACAACAATGGACACAGATTTTTTACTGATAGCAGCAGCAACTCTTATTAATATAGTAGTAGTTAGGAATTATATAAGAAAGTGCTTATTTTTATATTGAGAACTTTTAACTAAAGGCGAGGTCTTTCTTTATATAGTTCAATAAATCGAAGTACTTGATCATGAGGCCACGATATTTTTGATATTCAAAATAGCTCAAACGAAAAACTTTCACATACTCAACATTCTCACCCCTCAATGAACGATACAATATATAATCTTTGAAAAAACGTTGGTTATGTAGCAGAATCAGTGTCACGACCATGTTCTTTCTATTTTTTTTAAATCACAAGCTTGGACAAATATTTTCAGCAATCTTCTCCGAATGTTTTAGATGCTTTCCTGTTTCATAAATTAGTTCCTGTTACCTAGTCTAAACATTAGTAGTTTTGTAGTTATCGAAAAAATACAAGAAAAATATTTAATTAAATAAAAAATTATAAAATAAAATAACATTTAATTGTTGACTCTTCGGGTTATTGTCTTGTGTCCATTAAGGCTACAAGTCGTTATATACTTATTATAGATTATAAAAAGAAATTACTATTTTATTATTTATTAAGCATAAATTGAATAATTTTAAATAATCATTTACGTATCAAACAAAAAAAAGTGAATGAATCCCACGTGTGTTAATTCAGTGCGTTTAATTCCTCTGTATATCATTAGTTGTTAATTTAAATAAACAATCTCCAGTTACTATTACGTTTTATTTGTAAATATTCGCTTATAATTAAATTTAAATAATAAAAAGTGCGAAAATTTGTTTCGTAGTGACCTTCAACTGTTGGTATACTCCATTATAAGATATTTCGTTTAAACTTTACACCAACATGATTGAATCAAGAGAAAACCTGACAGCAGTTAGCGAGTATACAGGAACATTGATCAAAATATTGAAAAATATTAAAAATTTCAGTTTATTTTATAACACAAAACAGCGAATATCATCTGTTTCTTCAAAATAATTAAAATAAATAAGTAAAATAAGGAAACGTTTCATTATTAAGGTCGTCCGCAGTGAAGAATGTTAACTGCTTTCTTCCGATCGGCATTTCAAGATCAAGATTACTCAGGTCATTGGAAGAAGCAGCATACATACATATACAGTGTGGAAACCACTTATGGAATAAAATTCTTTGTCATTATTTTAGAAAATTATAAAAAATGCCGAGGCACGTCAACTTTTGAATTGAGTTGTGCGTCATATAAACATAAATTTAAATGTACAGGGTGATTCACGCAAGTATGCCATAGTCGGTGTTGTTTTTTTTAATGAAACACCGTGTATATTTTCTTATTTTTGAAATCCTCTTAATGAACCGATTCCAACAAACTAAATAATGTATGGTCAATCATGAATTATACAGGGTGAAATTTTAAAATTAATAATTTATTATACTTGAAATATTGGTACTTTTTAAATTAGCTAAACATGGATTTATCAAAAATCTAAACTAACTAATTATTAGACGTATTTGTATATTAAACAAAACCTGCTACGCCTATGAATTTTATCATAAATACCTAAAAATTGCCTAAAAACACCAATAATTAAACAAAATCGGTAAATAATGTGGATTGTTTTAAATCGGAAAATATTGTGGATTGTTTTCTATTCTGTCAGTATTTGATGTGTTGACAGTTTATACTGAAAAAGTAAAATCTTTGTCAAACACTCTTCCCTTGTCGACATAACAATGAAATATTTAACTAAGACTCACCGAATTGAGATTTGAATGATGATCGGGTACGGGGATAACTGCAGAAATCAAGTTGAAGTGGCAAACTTATTTAATCACAGGTATCCCGAATTGCCTAATATTTCACAAAGTACTGTGTCTAAAATTCATGCACAATTTAGAGAACTTGGACATGTCAAACCATTGAAAAGAAAACCACACTTCGTTGAAGATGATGTGAAAGTGGATATTTTGTTAAGTGTCGAAGAGAATCCAACTTCAAGTACACGTCAAATTGCCCGTGAAAATAATGTTAGTCATACAACTGTTCTAAGATGTCTTCATAAAGAAAAACTTCATCCCTACAAATTAACTTTTGTGCAGGAGTTAACAGAAGACGATCCAGATCGTAGAATGGATTTGTGCGAAAGATTGATGAATAAGCTGAACAGAAATGAGATAGCTCTTGGCACCATTATTTTTTCTGACGAATCAACATTCACATTGAATGGAGAGGTAAACCGACAGAACTGTAGATATTGGTCAGCAGAGAAGCCTAATTGGATGCGTGAGACACATACTCAGTACCCTCAAAAGGTGAACGTTTGGGCCGGTATCATAGGCGACCATATTATTGGTCCTATATTTATAGATGGAAATTTGACAGCTGAAAAATATTTAAATATGCTTAGAAATGAAGTTATTCCTACGTTGGCAAACTTATATCCCAACGCAATAGATCCTAGCTTACCGATTGAAAATGTTTGGTTCCAGCAAGACGGGGCAAACTTTAAACTTTAAACAAAGTTAAGGAGGAGTTCTATGTGAGGAGTTCTATGTGACTGTGCTATTGCCAACAACTAGGTGGAGAACATTTTGTGCATTTATTTCAATGTATTAAAATCAAATACATCAGGTATTTTATGTATGTATTTAATAACTGTAAAAATAAAAATTTCACCCTGTATAATTCATAATTGACCATACATTATTTAGTTTGTTGGAATCGGTTCATTAAGAGGATTTCAAAAATATGAAAATAAACACGGTGTTTCATTAAAAAAAACAACACCGACTATGGCATACTTGCGTGAATCACCCTGTACATTTACATTTATGTTTACATAACGCACATCTCAATTCAAAAGTTGACATGTCTGGGCATTTTTTATAATTTTCTAAAATAATGACACAAAGAATTTTATTCCATATGTGGTTTCCACACTGTATAAAGACTTGTATCCAGCGGTTTTCATTTATTTACTGCAAAACAAGTCATTGAAAAATTACAAAGAAACAACTTTTAAATAATAGAATCGACATTGCAAAAATTTCTAATTAATTTCTAACCTTTAGAACATACAATTATATAGTATCCACTCCCAAGGTCCTTCCTTCCTTTAAAAATAAAAATGGTACATTGTCAGATGTTTTGATCCAAAAATATTCCATCCAAAACAAAAATAAAACGACTTTAAGCCTCGCACACACTATAGGACTGAAGATTTCTGTCGCCTCGTACTAAACATGACACTCTATTAGAATAGTTATTCTTTTTTCTCTTATTTTTTTTTTTGGGAAACAAACCCAAGTAATTTTTTTATTTTTTATTCCGACGTTTCGGTAGCGTTCCAGAGCTACCGTTGTCAAGATTAACTAGTACCTAATGAAATAATTTGGGAAGAGGGGCATAAAATTCAATGGGATTCGAAAAAAATAATATTGAAAGAGATGCTGATAAATGTGTAGCTAGTATTTCAGTCGAATGTAGTCAAATTTGGTTACCAATTTTAGAAATATAGATTTCCAATAATCAATTACCTGCGTTATCAGGATAGCATCATAAGTTTTTATCCAGGTTTTCTCATGATTTATCATTGGAATAGTTGTTGATCGATAAACACTTCAATGCACAAAATCACCAAAGAGTTGTACATATTTTGAAAACAAAAATAATCATACACAAAAAAAGTAACAACAAACGCGTTTTATTAACAACATTTCCAAAACAAGCGAAAAAAGCGATATCCTCTTCACCGACACGTCGAAATAAAAAGTAAAAAACTTTATTGTAGTTTGATTCCAAAAAAAAATAAGAGAAAAAAGAATAAGTAATGCCACAAGGAACTTACAGAAGATAGAATAGTTATTGCTAAATATTGTTAAGAATCCATTTTTATCGAGCTAAACAAATATTTGAGAATACAATTTTGCAGGACCAAAGTTTGGTGGTGACAACAGCATCCGGATATGTACAGGGAATTAAAAAGAACACTTATACTGGTACTACCTATTGGGCATATCAAGGAATTCCATTTGCAAAACCACCTTTAGGATCCTTAAGATTCAGAGTAAGTTTTCTTTTAAGACGAGCATTTTAATTTCAGCTAGTACCATTACCATTCTTT
Organism: Galerucella pusilla; assembly: GCA_910591695.1. Taxonomy (NCBI): domain Eukaryota; kingdom Metazoa; phylum Arthropoda; class Insecta; order Coleoptera; family Chrysomelidae; genus Galerucella; species Galerucella pusilla. Next base: position 121,419 of record CAJUYI010000577.1, on the reverse strand, counting down.
TTTCAATTTCAGCCACCAGAAAAACCGTTACCCTGGAGAGGTGTCCTAGATGGAACTGAAGAAGCAAATTGTTGTGTAGAAACAGGTGCAACCTTAGAAACTGAAATTGTGACATATGGTGATGAAGATTGTTTATATATAAACGTATATACTCCTAGAGTAAGTAAATAAATATTAAATGTTTATAATACTCTTAACAGTAAACATTATTTTTTAAGCATCCCCATAAGCAAAAGGGGTATCTTCCTGTGTTAGCTTGGATTTACGGGGGAGCATTTATGTTCGGTAACTCTTCTAGCTCATTTTATGGATCAGATAATTTTATAGACCAAAATATAATTACAGTTACCTTCAATTACCGAGTAGGACCTTTTGGTGAGTATTTTACTTCTCTTAACTACTTACTACCTATTTATTCAAAGTTTTCTATAAATTTTACTGGTTTAAATATATGATATGAACAATTGAGTGTCAACTGTCATTAGTGTCATTCTTTCTGTTGTTATTTTGCAGGGTTTTTAAGTACAGACGATCTGCAAAGTCCAGGAAATTACGGTCTAAAAGACCAACACCTTGCATTAAAATGGATTCAAGATAATATTGAAAATTTTGGAGGAAACAAAAATCGTGTAACAATTTCCGGTCAAAGTGCAGGAGCAGCTTCTGTATTATACCAATTGGCTTCTCCAAAAAGTAATGGACTTTTTTCATCAGCTATAGCAAATAGTGGAAGTCCTTTATGCCAATGGGCATTTGCTCAGAATCCTGCTAAAATTGCATTCGATTATGGGCTAGCAGTGGGAGTTGAGACAACAAATTCTGAGGAATTGATGGAAAAATTGAGAAAAGCTGATATTGAAGATCTGAAACGCGCATCGAGAAATCTGTTAACGCTGGTGAGTATATTTTTCTCATTTTCTACTTTATTTACAGTCATTTTAGTAAAGCATCTCATCAATAGATGTCAAAGGTAATAGTATAATGCCTTGCAGAGTCTTTGATAATCAAAGACCGTTCACTAAGCAACAACAACTACTTTCCTGGCTATTTGCCACCCTGTACATTCTTTAAAGTAGTGTCACAAAACAACTATCAAACCACCCGTACTTGATATAAGAAAAATATATCGAATACAATTCTTTCACTTACAAATGACTTAAAACCGTTGCCGACACCTTCATCGTGATCTTTATGTGACCTGCAGCCGATGCCATCCACATCAACGTCATCTACTTACCAGTAAACACCAAATAACTCCACTGGACCGGCAATTTCAAGTAATTTACAGAATGCAACAAATTGTGTTTTTAATATTAATATTTATAATAATTAATAGTTTTTGGTTAAAGTTTTGTATATGTGTGTTGAAATAAAATAACTTTTGATAAATGGGTTGGTATACTTTTTTGTATACGGTCGTAGAAAAAATAATGTTCCTAACTCATGCGTAAAGTGTCTTTCCCGCCCTTGACAACTTGCCCTAACACCGCTCCGCGTCGTTCGCGTGCGGGAAAGTATCACTTTCCGCACCTGTCAGGAAAATAACTATATTTTCTCACTTTTTAAAAGATCTCACATATTAAATACCAAAAAGGCTCGCCATACTTAAACCTAAAGAAAGGGAAGAGTGAATGGAATGATATTTTCCCTGTCCCCTTATGGAAAATATCCAATAAATTATAACACACAATACATTTTTTACTGTCGAGATGAAATTAAAATTTAAAATTGTATTCTCGATAGTCTTCTATCAATCTATAAATTGAGGTATTAAAAATAACGGAGCTAAAAATGTGCCCACCTCTAGTTTATTTTTTTCCTGACATTTTTATTTTGTCCACGACCACCTAATAATAAGTCAATATTTTACCTCCTAACTAAAGGTATATGGTACCCATATATCAACTGTCGTGAATTATGGTTCATAATACACTGTAGTGTATTATGGTTCATAATTCCCGACTAGAGATGGGGGTACAATATGAAATAAACTATTAAATCTGTGTATTTTGTTCAGGAAATTTGTTTCTGACATATATCGTATCTATAAAATATTGTAATTTTTAGTATTGATACTTTTCATAACCATATTTTTTAATATTAAGTATTTCAAAACAATATATTTATAACGGTACGTTGTATTGATACTTTCTACAGTATCGCCCATCTCTATATATGTCAAATTATTTGAAGTAGCTGCCATAACATTTTGAGGTTAGTAATATCACAGAGTACACCAAGATGGTGTACTCTGTGGTAATATGCCAAATCGCTACTGACTTTTATTTATTAATAAATAAATTAAGTGTTGTGGACAAAGTATAGTATTCTACTCGCAATTTATGGCCATAATGGCTATCATAAATTGCTCGTTTAATAATATACTATAAATACTCAAAGTTATAAACACATAAATACGTACTTGGAAAAGTGGTACTTTTAATGATATTGGAATGAAAATAACCGAATTTTTCGTTTATAATTCAAGAGAAAATATCTTTCTTATCTAATAGATACAGTACGACTTGCCATTTTCAAAAATCATCAGGGGAACCCACAGTCTTGTTTTATATCGATAACAATTAGAAATTAAAATATTTAAAAAAACTTACCATTTATTGTACAGCAATTTTCCAATGATTACCATTAGCCATGCATCCGTTCGTAATATAATCACTTTTCACTATAAAAGTCACAAAAATCACAA
>CAJUYI010000577.1:83409-110437 GCA_910591695.1 Galerucella pusilla | reverse complement strand
TTTAGACCAATCAGACCTGTCTATAATTAGAACAAATTTATTAAAATACAGTTGCAGGACTAACTAACTGTGAACCAAAGTATTCTAAATAGCGTTTTCCATTGGCATGCACTTAGTTGGCACCAAGTTCGAGCGTACTCTACACCAGTGTACCGATATTTTGCACTGAGTGCAGGGCCAATGGAACACAGAAAAGTTGTCAGTTGTCATTCGTCAAATCAAGTTGGTTGTTTTGTGGTTGTTTATGTTGTTTTGATTAAAAGCAGGTGCAGTTTCATGTGTCCTTATTTGTTGTTTTATTATTTAACATTAAAAATAATGAGAAAATTTTTATTAAAAGTACATTGAAAGATTATTCATTTCCTAAAACAACTTAATACTTCCAATCTCTGCAGGTTCAGTATTTGTAAAATACTCTACTTTTTACAATAATATCCAGTGAAAAATAAATAATTAATAGGCTACTGCTTTTCTTTCGAATTCGCAGCGTTCATCATTCGCCGCCATTTTGCACACTTGCACTAAACTCGAAACTACCTCCTGAGCAGGTGCCGAAAAAACTGCACTCAGTGCACATTCGCTTGCACTAGTTTTCCAATGGAATATGCAATACTGGTGCAGTGCAGCCAATGGAACACAAATTTTGCACTCAGTTCAGTTTCAGTGCACCCTAGTTTTGTCAATGGAAAACGCTATAATAAAGCAATCCAAGCTGTCAGGTGTCAACACAATACTTTCTCGTATTTAGAAATAACAGCTGGTGCTCCCCAAGGATCTATTTTAGGTCCACTTTTGTTTTCCATGTATGCTGAACTATTTACCACTATATATATCATATTTTATCCAGATGAATACAGACAAGCTGTAGACTAAGTTATATGATTGGAATAAATTTATGATATTTTCTATAAGGACCATTATGTCTCCCAAACAAATTTGGGAAAATTAATAAGAAGCAAATCTTTTTGTTTTGGATGATAAATCCATACATTTCAGTAAAAAAGTGAAAAGTTTGAAAGGATATAGAGGAAAGGATTGTTGGAAAATAATTATATAAACAAAACATCATTTTTATTAAGAAAACATACAATTATTTACACTGTACAAAACGTTTGGTTACCAAACAATTTCAAAATACACGATTCAACATAAAACACAAATTTTTGTTAGAGAAATTGAAAAAAAAGTAAATACCATGACGAACGATTCAAATTAAAATAATTCAACGAATTATTCAAGATAGTGTGCTAACATTATTAAAATGTCTATTATATAGGATTTTTACGATAAAAAGACGTGTCGATGTCATTTTCAGTTACTTTCCTGCTTATCAGAATAAATATCAATGCTAACATGTTGGCAAAACTTCAAGACGTTGTCAGATAAACTGGTAAAATTCACCAGTTTGTTTTGACGTTTATTGACATTCGATCATCGTATAATATTTACATCACAATATTTTGTTTTGCAACGTCATCGTCTTTTTATCGTAATTAAACTATAGTTGAGTCTTACTGTAAGCTGGGAAACAGTAGACATTTATACATCGAGGTGCATACTACATTTCTTCGTCGATCTGGTCTTTACAAAAAATTACTAATTTCCGAATTGAAAATCTATTAATTAATTTGACAACAGTAATTCTCGCTCGTAAAAAGTTTAGTCGACGAAAAAATATTTTATTTCGTAAAACAGTTAAGCAAATAAAAAGAGTAATAATTCAGGTTTAAATCGTCCATGGAAAGTATAAAGGTTTTTAATTATTTATATCACAATTTCAGTCTAAGCGGCTAATACACGTACTACAAGAAACGTCATATGTCAAATGTCACTATTTTCACAAATTACACAGATATAAACACCACTGTAGTTTTGTTATAATTTATTCAATAAAGGAGTTTGGCAGGGGCGGATATGACAATACCCATAGTAGGCACGTGTCTAGGTTCCCGTTTTTTTTCATTTTAAAAAATGTTTATAACAATTTGCGAGTCTTCTACATGACGGAACAGTCCCTTTTCTACTAGTTTGGATTTTTGTCAAAAACCCACTATTTTGATGCTCTATCACTGGGGCTATTTCTTGTTAGATCTTTTCATACAAATAATCGATGTCAATTGTCAAACGTCAAATTTTAGGAGACTGCGCAAACTTACCTTTTAACCGATTGTTATTGGAACGAAATAATACAACTGAGCATGTTAATAACAATCACTGACAGCTTCTTGTAGCAACAAATATATTAGCCAGACATTTTACCGTTTCATCATATCCCAAATTACATAGTTTGATGATTAGTCATCATCCGAAGGAAAATCATCGAGATCTATAATCATAGGTTCATTTTCAATGGGTATAACATCGTCATCTAAATCTATCACTCCACTATTATTTTTTTCCGTTGTATCATCACTACAACCTTGTTGATTTACATCGTCTGAATTCGTGTTGATTATTTTATTGTTTTTAATAACGATTTCAGTCTTATTGGTACTCGAAGATTCGTTAATCAACATAAAACCGCCTACTGAATTTTTCACCAATTTAACGCCTGGTATATATTGGGGTTGGTCCACCGGAGAAGTGGTTGAAGCTAGCGGATCTCTGTCTTCTAGACATTTCAGATCCATTCTTAATAGTATGTTGTCTTTTCCTAATGGTACTGTTACTAAAGGTTTAAGAACTGATTTCATGTTGGACTTTGTTGATGTGTTCGAAGTCGAAGCAACATCCTAAAATGGAAAAAGTTATTGTTTAGAGTAATTTTCAAGAAGCAAGACAATATAGGGAAGCATGGAGTTTAGCATGATTGTCTGTGTAAAGTTGTAATCGTTTTGCACCAGTCAAGGTCTTCATATACTTCACAGAGATGATTGAGGAGTCCAGGTTTGGAATTAATGATAAAATTGTAGAGCTGCAGGATTTAAAGGAAAAGGAGATTTGTGAATCTGCACTACAAAGAGCTTAAAAAGTTCACTGAAAACCCACTTCTGATACTATTTTCACTCTGCAGCGAAGCATTCTTTTTGCTTTTGAGCCTTCAAGCCTCATATACTCAAAATTGATATCAAATTTACCAAAGAACTCGACCATTGGTTTGTCTCTTTGGAGTCATTATCAAGAAATAAGAGAAGAGAATATGACTAAGGAGTACAGGTTTGGGGAGCTAACTTTATACAGCTGTAGGGTTTAAAGAGAGAGAGAGAGAGAGAGAGAGTTTAAAGAGCTATTTTCACTCAGAAGCAAAGCAAAAGCCAACATTTAGCATCCTTACTGCTTTTGAGCCTTCAAGAAATAATGAAGATCAGGAAGGACAGAGTCCAGTACAATGAGCTATTTTTTAATCGTACTGTAGATACCAGTCAGTAATTTTAAGGTCTTGATATACTTCTCAGAGATGACTGAGGAGTCCAGGATTTGGGAGCTAAATTTATAGAGATGCAGGATTGAAAGAAAAAGGAGATTTGTGATACTGCACTACAATAGCTGAAAAAGTTCACTGAAAACCCACTTCTGATACTATTTTTTCTCTGCAGCGAAGCATTCTTATTGCTTTTGAGCCCTCAAGCCTCATATACTCAATATTGATATCAAATTTTTTGGAATCATTATCAAGAAATAGGAGACAATGATATGACTGAGGAGTACAGGTTTAGGAAGCTAAATTTATACAGCTGTAGGGTTTAAAGAGCTCAAAAAGTTCATTGGAAACTCACTTCTGAAACTATTTTCACTCAGCAGCAAGGCAAAAACCAACATTTAGCATCCTTACTGCTTTTGAGCCTTCAAAATATAAGAGAAGATTAGGAAGGACTGATTTCAGTATGATGAGCTATATTTTAATCCTACAGCACCAGTCGGTTATTTCAAGATCTTGATATACTTCTCAAAGATGACTGAGGATTCCAGGATTTGGGAGCTAAATTTATAGAGCTGCAGGATTTAAAGAAAAAGGAGATTTGTGATACTGCACTACAATAGCTGAAAAAGTTCACTGAAAACCCACTTCTGATACTATTTTCTCTCTGCACCGAAGCATTCTTATTGCTTTTGAGCCCTCAAGCCTCATATACTCAATATTGATATCAAAATTACCAAAGAACATAGCCATTATTTTGTCTCTTTGGAGTCATTATCCAGAAATAAGAGAAGAGGATATGACTGAGGAGTGTTTGGGAAGCTAAATTTATACAGCTGTAGGGTTTAAAGAGCTCAATAAGTTCATTGGAAACCCACTTCTGAAACTATTTTCACTCAGAAGCAAAGCAAAAGCCAACATTTAGCATCCTTACTGCTTTTGAGCCTTCAAGAAATAATGAAGATCAGGAAGGACAGAGTCCAGTACAATGAGCTATTTTTTAATCGTACTGTAGATACCAGTCAGTAATTTTAAGGTCTTGTAGTAGGTAATTTTCAAGAAGCAAGACAATATAGGGAAGCATGGAGTTTAGCATGATTGTCTGTGTAAAGTTGTAATCGTCTTGCACCAGTCAAGGTCTTCATATACTTCTCAGAGATGACTGAGGAGTCCAGGATTTGGGAGCTAAATTTATACAGCTGCAGGATTTAAAGAAAGATGAGATTTATGAATCTGCACTACAAAGAGCTTAAAAAGTTCACTGAAAACCCACTTCTGAAACTATTTTCACTCTGCAGCGAAGCATTCTTTTTGCTTTTGAGCCTTCAAGCCTCATATACTCAATATTGATATCAAATCTACCAAAGAACATAGCTATTGTTTTGTCTCTTTGGAGTTTTTAACAAGAAATAAGAGAAGAGAATATGACTGAGGAGTACAGGTTTGGGAAGCTAAATTCATAAAGCTGTAGGGTTTAAAGAGCTCAAAAAGTTCATTGGAAACCCACTTCTGAAACTATTTTCACTCAGCAACAAGGCAAAAGCCAACATTTAGCATCCTTACTGCTTTTGAGCCTTCAAGAAATAAGAGAAGATTAATTAGGAAGGACAGAGTCCAGTACGATGAGCTATATTTTAATCATACTGCACCAGTCAGCTATTTTAAAATAGGATTATCATAATGTCAGATAGTCAAGCAGCCATTAAAGCACTGAGCTCTTGTGTAATCAGTTCCAAAATAGTGTGGGAATGCCTGGACAAACTCAATGAACTAGGCGAGAACAATATAGTCACCTTACTATGGATTCCAGGACACACTGGAATAGAAGGGAATGAAATAGCAGATGAACTAGCAAAGAGGGGGACTGAAATACCTTTCTGGGGGCCTGAACCCTTTTGCAGAATCGGCAACAATGTAATATTGGAAGAAATGGGTAAAGCTGTAACATGTCTATCGACCTGTTTCGATTTAAACGAAATAATTTCAATTTTACCGCTTGCCGTCATAGTAACCACTTCCAATTTAGTTCTGTGATCTAAATTTCTCTGATCGTTGATCGTTACGACAATTGACATATGATGTCAACGCTCGATTCTCATTCTCGATTTTCCTTCTTTTTCGTTACCGACCCTTGAGCAGCAAGGACGTATCTTCCTATCGTCTCTTTTATTTTAATGTTTTAATTGTATTACCTTAAATTGCTGTGGTAAGCACAGCTGCCAGGATATCCCTGCAAATTTACCACTGCCAGGATACCCCTGCAAGTCTACCACTGCCAGGATACCCCTGTCAGGTTACCGTTTACTGTCAGTTTACCACTGCCAGGTTACTGTTTACTGCCAGGTTTCCGTCTACTACTAGGATACTGCCAGACATCTCTACTTCAACTTCCAGACATCTCTACTTCAACTTCCAGACATCTCTACTTTAACTTCCAGACATCTCTACTTCAACTTCCAGACATCTCTACTTCAACTTCCAGATATTTCTTCTACTTCCACTCCGACAAGCTAAGTACCTTACAGAAGTGCAGGTTTTTTTTTCATTTTCTTTCCTATTACCTCGAGGCAGAATAAATCTAATACTTAAACTTCTCTTTTTTTATTTTATCTTCTATACCCGGCTGTAAGAGCTGTAGGGACTGCGTCCGGGTTTATGTAAGTTAGTAACTTTTTTATTTTTTTTAACTTGAAGTAAATTCTACAAGGTGTTTCTACCTTTTTCACCTTAGTTTCTTTTCATAACATTAAATTCTCTTTTTTTATCGACGTCTAAAAAGGTAGTGGCGCCCTATGTTCTTATAGTCTGTCAACCCTCTGGCATACCGAGTGTGGCATCAACATGGAGTCGATCCACCCTTGAGAGAGTCTCTAGCCGGGATCTGTCTCTTAAGGAGGAACGTGTGTTACAAAGCTGGGAAAAAGAGAAGATCTGACCATTGGAAAGATCTAGTAGGGATTAGACAAACAAAGACTCTTCTGGGTGACTACGACCTGTTGAGATCAAATGAATGCATACATCACAGTAAAACTGCACCAAGAGTTTTAAACGGGCACCTGAAAAAGCTCAAAATGGTGGAGGAAGAATGCAGATTTTGTGGCATGAAAGAAGAAATCTCCATCCACATACTTTCCAACTGCACAGCACTTCAGAATCCTAGAGCACAGCACCTGGGAGGTTACTGGATAGAAGAGGAACATTTACCTAAGTTGAAGCTTGCAGACATCCTAAAATTCCTACGGGAAATAGGACTAAAGGAGCTACTAGTTTCTGAGAATCTCCTTAGAAACTTAGTAGAAGTAAGGGGGCACAATAGATCTTTTGGGTCTCAGTGAGTGTCACCCCAAAATACATACATAGATACTTCTCATAGATGACTGAGGAGTCCAGGATTTGAGAGTTAAATGTATATAGTTGTAGAATTTAAAGAAAGAGGAGATTTGGGAATACTTACCGATTTAGAGCCTTCCAGTTTATTTGCTTCTTCATCAGAATCGTTAATTACTATAGGTAGTTGGTCAGTCTTGTGCAGTATGGATCGGAATTTCATATTTTCGATATTTCTTTGTTCTACGGGTAGTTGAGACAAAAGTTTGTGTAATTTAATTACATTTTCGCGTTTCCTTAAAAACAACGTGTTCTTGATTATTTTGTATTGGCGTTCTTTTTGAAATTGTTGTTGGATCTCTTCGGCTGCCTGTAAATAATTAAAATAATTTTCAACTATCAAAAATGTCTAAACGGCCAACGAACTTACCTTTCTCAATATCAAGGGGAGATCGAAACACCTAGCTTTGTTCTTTGGTATCTGTAGTAGATAGGAAAGTGTTTCGAGTTTTTTTCGAACGAAATTTTGAGCTCGTTTTGTAAATAACTTGAGAACCGTGTCTTTGGACACGCCTACTTTGGTTTGGCAGTCTTCTTCGCTAGTTTCCAAAATATTCATATACCCAAAATCACCGCAAATCTGAAAAAAAAAACCAAGATTGTATAACGAATGATTCTCTGCAGATTATATTCATCCAGCGTTGTCAGATTGACAAAAAAATCGGAAAATATCCTACTGCAACAAACGATCAAAATATGTAGATAGAAGATAAGATGATTTATACAGGGTGTACCAATCTTACGACAAACTTCGGTATATGGGTTATTTTAAGAGATATCACAAAATGTTATTAACATAAATAGTAGATGTGCTGAAGGTCCAAACATATGGTTTTTCAAATTGGAACCCCTGTATATTATACCGAATTCGGATTGGTTACATTTTTTTGAAGCTTTTGATATAATGTTTTGCCACGTTATACAGAGTCCTTCAAAAGATATGGACACGTTTATATGAAAATCGTAGGTAAATCAACGCTCTGTAGCTTGTTGTACGTTGAAGAAAAAAAATGTATTTTACCAAACAGTGTTTTGTAATATGATGCAATATCTCCGTATCCTATTAAATTTCAATTATATTCTTTCTTGTATACAGGGTGAACGGAAACTCGAACCTGTCATTCTCTTTCTTATTTCAAATGGAACACCCTGTATTTTAGAGCAAAAATAGAATCTTCGATTATGTAACTTCAATTTTTGTTAAACATTCCCTATACCCAAAGTTTATAAAAACACAGTTATTTTGTAATATTTATTGTAAAATATAACTACTGACCTATTATGTGAAAGACTCAAACGTAAGTAACAAAAAATCCTAATTGATGAAAAATTTTAATGAACAATTTATTCTAAACAAAACTAGCCACCAAAAGTGCGATATCTTATGCTACAAATGGTAGAATGCACATTCACTGTCCCTATAATTTGATAGGATGTAGAACAAAAATATCGACCAACTTGACCTTAAGACTTTTAATGAATGTTCATTACTTCCCATACAACTATTTTCGTTTTTAACCTAAACATACAAAAACCAGAACCATCAATAAATCAATGGCGTACCACAATGGGTATACTACAAAAAGTATAATCCCAACCGTAATATGAAACTAAAGGTTCTTAATGTTCACCGTTAACATCAATGCAATGCTGCAGAATAGTTCAAATGATTGACTAACATTTCTCAGTATATCAACGTTAGCAGATCGAAATGCCTCACTAATTATCTCTTTCATGTCATCTCTAATAGCCAAGGATTTTATAAAAATTTTATAAACACAAGACCCGAAAAAAATAAATATACTTTTGTTAAATCGGGTGACCGATCTGGCCAATCAGTTGGGCCTCCTCTTACAGCATTGCATTGATGTTAACAGTGAACACTTTGAACCTTCAGCTTAATATTATGGTTAGGATTATACTTTTGGTAGCTAGTTTTGTTTAGAATGAATTATTCATTAAAATTTATCATTAATTAGGATTTTTTGTTACATACAACGTTTATTGCTTTCACATAATAGGTCAATAATGATAGTTTACAATAAATATTACCAGATAACTCTGTGTTTATAAACTTTGGGTATAGGGACAAAAATTAAAGTTACATAATCGAAGATTCTATTTTTGCTATAAAATACAAGGTGTTCCATTTGAAAGAAGAAAGAAAATGACAGGTTCGAGTTTCCGTTCACCCTGTATATAAGAAAGAATATAATTGAAATTTAATAGGATACGGAGATATTGCATCATGTAACGAAGCTCTGTTTGGCAAAATACATATTTTTTCTTCAACGTATAACAAGCTACAGAGCGTTGATTTTCCTATGATTTTCACATAAACGTGTCCATATCTTTTGAAGGACTCTGTATAACCTGGCAAAATCTTATATAAAAAGTTTCAAAAAAATGTAACCAATACGAATTCGGTATAATATACAGGGGTTCCCATTTGAGAAATCATATGTTTGGTTTGTAACGGAGTTGTGCAGCACTCTGTATAGTTCGATATAATTTTAAAATATGGACCTTCAGCACATCTACTATTTATGTTAATAACATTTTTTAATATCTCTCAAAATAACCCATATACCGAAGTTTGTCGTAAGATTGGTACACCCTGTATAGTTTGGGTGAAAAATTGAAAATTCAATATAAATAAGATACTCACATAATGACCGTTGAGTACTCCTGAATCGATTGGACTGTACACTGTCAAATCAACATTCAAAGCAACAATAATATTGATCCTAAAAGTATCTGGAACACTTTGTAGCAAAGAAGAGAATCGACTGTAAAATAAAGTTATTATTATTATTACTGATATTATACTGTACATACTGTACAGTATTTTCTTCCTTCAAATATACTGAAAATATTTTTGGATGTGATGAACATAAAATATATTTTGCAGCTCGTGTAGGGAGCAATACTAAGAAATAATTGAGACATATTTTTGTAGGAAATTTAGTGCTCTACAAAAAAGGGCTCTTATAATTTTTTGAATATTTGACTCTTTTCAAATTTATTCAAGGTTTAAGTTGAATTAGTAATTAATTTTGATATTTTTTCAATTTTTTGAAGCTCCAATCAAGTTTAAGAAAAAATGTTATGAGATATTTTTTGTAGAGCGTTTTATTGGCTATAATTCATCTTTACAAATTTTTTTTATATCTTTCATGGGTCATGAGTTATTCTTATTAAATTGAAAATATCATATAATTTTATTATTCATAATACAATATACAGGGTGTCCCACGACGAGTTAAAACTATCTGTATATGGCAAAATAATTATAGTAAAATCATGAAAATTTCTACGTTTCGGTTTTCGGGTGCGATCTTTTTAACTAAAATATTTTCAAAGATAGCAGACTTCCGGTTCTACCGGAAGTCGACTGTAACTTTGGTATTTTGAATGGAACCCCCTGTATATTAATACATTTTTGAAATCTACGTAAAATTTTATTATAGTTTTGTCTGAAAACTTTTTCCGAAAAATGCATACTTTTTGAGTTATTGATTTTTTTGTAAAAAATTTGACCGTTGCAGACCCTCGTAAATTATTTTTTTACGAGGATACCCAAAGATATGAAAATGGTTTCCGTTCGGTTGCTTTTAGCAAAGTAAGACATATTTGAATCTGTGTTGAAAAATTTTTCATTTTATACAGGGTGTGTTCAAAGTTTAACTTCATAAATATCAAATTTCTTTATTTTCTTAAATAGAACCACTCGGTTTTTCCATTTCAATGCATTTAGGGGTAAAAGATAAGGCAAATTCATGTATACTTTCCTATACCTAAACCTTACCGTTACCCTGTATATTGACTTTTATTATTCAATGTAGATTTTTGCGAATAACTTAAAACCCATGAAAGATATGAAAAAATTTTATAAGGAAAAGTTTCAGCCAAATAAACGCTCTACAAAAAACATTCTATAAAAATTTTTTATAAACTGGATTGAAGCGTCAAAAAATTGAAAAAATATCAAAATTTTTTAATAATTTAACTTTAACCTTGAATAACTTTGAAATGAGTAAAAATATCAAAAAATTACAGTTATCCATTTTTGTAGAGCATTAAATTCTCTACAATAATATATCTTATTTATTTCGAAATACTTTTCCTTACGTAAGTTATAAAAATATAAAGCAGAAGACAATTTTATTTTCATGTTATTTAAATAGAAAATAGAAATTTTGAACTCAATAAAAATATGGAAAGTTACAAGAAAAATAGATATCTACTGTACAGTATGTCCCAAATTCGAGACACATCATTAAGATCTCGAGAAGGGTAAGAGACAAAGAAATATTACAAAAAAAAATACTCACTCTTGTAGAAAGGAAGTGGCTGCAGTTTCCGAACAAAACCTAAGCAATTTATTTTCAAACGGCCACGAAACATCAATTTCCCCATGCTTGTGCATATAAGCTCCAAGATACCCAAAATGCGGTATATTCGTAATAATATACCGATTGAAATCCTCAGGCTTCCTCGGCGGAGCATCGATAATTTTAATCTCCTGTTTATTATGAATAATCTTCGAGGAAAAAGGATAATACTCCTGCGTATCCGAAGGATGTTTAGTAATCTCACAAACAGTTTTACTACTATCCAATTCATTATCCGACGTTAGATCTATAGTGTTATCCGTAGCTTCATCCGTCGGATAATCCACGAAATACATAGATTCCTTCAACCAATGTCCGCATTTATAATCCCCCTTACCACGCATCAAATTAAACGATTTCGTCGATACTAACGACTGGTTAATGTATCTTAACGTTTCCACGTCATTGTAATCGCAATCGTCGTAATAAGGACCGATGAAGATGCGATCGGAAAAGTTCGGTACGAAGTAAATACCGAACAATTCGTGTTTGTAGTTCCTAGCCATCGCTTTATTCTCAATTCTAACCGTACAATTTTTAGTTTTAGCATAATGTTCGATAGCTAGTAGATCGGTGTATCTTATTGAATAAGGTATCGATCTGAAGAAGAGAAAAGTGAAATCGGAATTTAAAAATAACATCCGCCATTTACAATCGTCGGAAATTCTCGGTAAACCCACTCGCATTTCCTTTATTTTAACCTGGTAACAATCCGGTAGATCTTCAGCTAATAAAATATTGTCAAAATGTTCTTTATGTAACTTAAAAAATCGTTCAACTCCTGAAAGATCTTTGTGGTAGAATATTTCAGCTTTTTCAGTGCTAACATCTTCGGTATCATCATCAGAATCGGATTTTTGCGGTTTCACTTTCTGTACGATATTTTTAGTACAAATCCCGCATATTTCGAAATTATTTTTCGTTTCTTTCAGTATAAACGACAAAGAATCCGCTTGGTAACAAGGCGGTAACTTTTTCTCCTTTATCCAATTAATCACTTCGGTCGAAGTGGATAATTTTAAAATATCAATATAATTTTTCGGACATTTTTTATCGTAAGTATTAATTAATAATCTAGAAGGTTGATCTATCATGCTCCAGATCCGTATCGACCTATCATAGAAGCTCGTTATCAAGGAATTCCATGGTATTAACCGAGCGTAGCCTTCAGCTACCGTTCGCGGTCCCATTTTCTTCAACAGATCCATGTTGCTTCGATCTATTATTATTTCCCCTTCGAAAACCGGTCGTGTTTTATCGGTGAAAAGAGACTGCTTCAACTTGTTACGTCTTTGTATCGCTGGATTATTATAAAGCGTCGGTGGGGAAGTGTATTCCGATCGAGATTCTAAAGTTTGTTTTCGTTTCGTTCGATTCCGAGTTTGATCCAGCTGGATTTTTTCGCTTACGATCGTTTGTTTCAGTAAATCAGCTTCGGTTAGGATCATATCGGGGTTGTTGTTCTGTAACCGAGCTCGGAATAAATCCCCGTCCGATAAATTGTTGATGAAATCATCTTGGTAGATATTGGGAGTGTATCTTAAAGACCTTTTATATTTTTTCGATATTTGTACAGTCCTAGCACATTTCAATGTCGAATCATCCTTGTAATCATCAATATAATCGTTATGAAACACTTTTCTCTTAATACTCCGTACAGGTCTCTTCGAAGACTCTTCCATATTTAAATTTAAATTCTCTTTAGGAATCCACAATTCATCTTTACTAGATTCCGATTCACTTCTACTATTCATCGCCAGAGGATCCTTTTCAGCTTCAACTCTAACCGATTTCGTTTGTTTCAGCTTCAAATTCTTCTTCAACTTCTTGCTTTTAATTTCAACCGAAGATTTTTTTTTAATACACTGTATTTCCGGTGTAATACTTTCAACTTCAAAACCTTTACAAAAACAGTTATATGTATTATGCGTCAAACAATAAGGAATTATTTCGTCAAGTTTCAGCTTCGCCAAGCTAACGACGCAGCTTTTTCTAAACGATTCTTCGTTGTCGTGGAGAATGTTGGAGGTAGAAACGAAATCGGAAAATTTAGCCGGGATCTTAGCAGCTCTTCTCGTTTTCGTTCGATCCCCTATTCCCACTACTATAGTTTTATCGTTAGTGTGAATTACAGTTTGAGTAAATTCCTTTTCCACTTTTGCTAGATGTTTTTTAGCTTCATCTTCGATTCTATTAACGGTATCTTCTGATAACAAGTTAGTACCGGCTGGAAGAGTGAGTTTGTCGTATATTAACGGTTTTTCTTCGGGACAAGTACAGTTAAACATACAACTCGGTTTCTGGCAATGTCTCGTTGAAATATATTCGCATTTTAAGCTTTTACACAAACATCCTAGTTGGCAATAAGGTTTGGTGCAAACCAGATCATCTTCGGTTTCTTCAACTTCCACATTAACCACTTTACAACTGAGTCTAAGTAGTTCAGATTCAACTTTCGATCGTCTTTTATGCGGTTTTTTAAATACACTAACGTTGTCTTTGGTTGGAGATGAACTGTCATTTCCTAGATAATCTTCTGTTGGTAATTTTGAGTCATCTTCTTTGATTAAAGTTGGAGCAAGTTCTTTTATTTCAACGTATCTTATTAAACCTTCAATTACATCAGATACTGCATCTGTTGAATTAATTGAATCGTTCCAAATTTCTTCTTTTATAACTTTCTTCGTTCGTCTAGTTAAAACTTGTTCTACTCTATTATGGTACTCCAAAGGAAATTGTATTGTATCCATCTTCTCCTCCTTGATTCCAGTATTAACTTTAACAGCTGATAGAGCAAACTCTATTTGATTACTGTCCAATTCCCCACCGATTATATTGGAGAATCTGTGGAGTATTGCATTGCAGAAAGGTTTACCAAGTTGTGGAGTTACTTCTAAAAATAACTTTGGGAGTTTAACCATTTTAGTTTCCCATTTATCTTTACCGGTTAGTTGTAGATCAAACTTTTTACTAAGTGGACCTGGAGCGTATTTAATATAACATTGTTTGTTAAAAGTTTGATGTAATAAAGAAAATTTTCTTCTTCGAACAACTTTTGGAGGTGCAGAAGATTTTTTTAAACAATCAATTCTAGCGAAACATTTATTCGGGATGTTACTTTTCACCCAGATCTTATCATCGTTGCATAAAACATAACTTCTGTTCGGTCTGTGTTTTTGTACAACTTTACTTTTAATTTCTATATTCTTTTTCATTTTTATCTCTTCTATTTCTTTTGTAACTTCTTTCACTCTTTCTTTCAGCTCTCTAAGTTTTCTCTTCTTTTGTTTCCTCAACTCCTTTCTTCTCTCCTTTTCCAGGAGTCTTCTTTTCTGCGCTACTGTTTTTGCTTTCACTGTTGGGGTAGGTTTTGGTTTGAAATCTTCTACATTATCTTTACCTTCATTGTTATCTTTAATATGTTCTACTCTTTTTAGAATCAAAGGAGATTCTTCTGTGATATTCTTAAGACCTTCTTCAGCGCCTAGCTTTGGTACTTGGTAACTAATATTCAACTTAGAATCAGCTGTTAGAAACTCATCTAGTGTATCACTGATAAAGGGGGATTTTTCTTCTACTTCGGTGAAAGAAGTTTGGGAGTTTTCGCATGATATATCCATTTTTTTATCTTCATCACTTTTAGGCAAACGTTTTTGCATACACACACTGTTATCATTTCTTTTAGATATACTTAATTTCGGTGGTAACTTTTGTTTGTTAATAATTTTTCTAATTTCATTGAAAACTCTTTCTTCTGATTCATTCCCTTTTCCACCATCTTCTTCTTCTTCTACTCCATCATCAATTTTTTCACCACTGTTTTCTAATCCTTCTTCTATTTCAACTCCTCCTTGAACATCTGATATAACAAGTCCAAATTCATTAGTCTGATGATATATTTGTTCTTCAGTATTTTTTAAAGCCTCATTTTTCTTATTTTCCAACAGAGATAATTTCTTACTACATTGAATATTATCGATAACATCAGTTGAAGTGGTTTCCAGAAACTGGCTCTTTTTTTTGGTTCTCAAAGAGTTCAACTGAAGTTTTAAATTATTTCTAATATTTTCCATTAAAGAACTCTCTTCTTCTACTTTTTTATCTTCAACACTAATTTCCATTGGTCGAGGTTTTAAAATTGACCTTCCAATGGGATTTTCTTCAACTTTATTAATTGTAGTATCCTTAATAATGCCACCGCCACATCCTAACCTAAAAAGTGATGTCTCTTTGATAGGGGTACAAAGTGGAGCAGCTTTTTTTAAATGTGTAACACCAATTTTTTTATTGTTTCCATAATGTCTTTTAGGGATGATGGCACGTTCTGTTAAATCAATGGTATTGTTACCCTTCAAGGAAATAACTTTTGTAATTGTAGAAGGATTATTAACAATCCTAGTAAGGCTTGCCATAGTTTCACCAAAGCTTCCTGATTTGATTGGAGGTTTAAAAAATTCAGTGACGTTCGCCATCTTTTGGGTGTTATAAGAATCAATTTGTTTATTATCATCTTCAGCTTTTTGTAATTTTTTCTTAATAATCACTCTAGGGCGGTAAATAATTTTCGGTTTTTCATCTGGTACAGTTTCAACTTTTTCTATTGATGATACTTTGAATTTTGAAAACATCCCTTGTTTCGATGCATATTTTCGGACGACTTTAAATTTTTGACTGGGTCGTATTTCAACGTAGTCAATCTTTTTTTTATCAGACTCCGTGTCGGCATCATCACTGCTATGATATTTTTCCAAACGTTCGATTTCTTCCGGTTTTAAAATATTTTCTTGTTCTTCATCGTTATCGACTTCTTCTTCGTTTACTTCTATGACTCGAACTTCCGTTATTTCTGGTGGGTTATTATCTTGTACCTGGCATTCGACATTAAGACAATCTGTATCTTTTACTTCATCTGTTACGTTTATATCATCGATTATTTCGTTTATAATACTGCTGTTGGTAGCATTGACTTCTTGTTCCTCATCGTCAGTATCCGAAAAAGACTCGTTCAGTTCACTTGTTTTAGGAATACTTACAATTGGTTCGTTCAAATTTGGTAAAACTATTAAATTAGATACATTTGTTTCCGTAGGACTATTAGTAGTTGTCAATTTAGCGTCTTGTTTTGTATTTGTTGAAGTATCTTCAGTAGTTTCCGTTTCTTTCGGTTCTAAAGTAGGTTTGGGATTTTTGTAATTTTGCAATTTTTGTAACAGATCATCGCACGACCACCCTGTACTTTGCAATAATCGTTGAATGGGGTCCTCTTGATCCATGGTGCTAAAATAAATGAAAAATTAAAAATAGACTATAGACAGAAGTATAGAAGAAATTTTTATACTACGCCTATGAAAGAAAGAAAATTTCACAAATAATTTGACGCCGTAAAAGAACGAAAATTTCACAAATCAAATAAAAACTTATTGTACGCCTATGGTGAGCGTGAATTTTTACAAAAAATTAACCATCTATGGAAAATGTTTCGTTCGCCTATAAAAGAAGGAATAATGTTACAAATTAATTAACCCTTTAAAAAAAATTTTCGTACGTCCATGTGTGAATTTTTATAAAAAAATAAACCTTTAAAAAACTTATGAAACGCCTATGAACGAATATATTGACCCTTTACAAGAATTGTATCGTACGCCGATGGTAGGTAAGTATAAATTATTACAAAAAATGAACCCTATGAAAAATATTTCGTAAGCATATGAAATATAATTCTAAAAATTTCATTACGATGTAATCATTATAAATAGTTTAAAATGTATTTTTTTCCACACCCTGTATCTTTAATACGAATGTTGTTTATACTAGGCCGTCCCCACTAATTTTTTAGAGCTCTAGTTATCCTAGCAAAGCGGCCACTTTTTTTACACCCTGTATAAACGCATATACGTCTAATATTTTGCAAATTTGGCTAATTTTTTTCGAATCACCCTATATATTCTGATTCTGTCAAAATAATGAACTAAACAATAAACATCCCATTTTGAATCTATATTGCATCTACTACATGAAGTCACTGTATAAAAAATGCATTTGTTCATAAATATTACTGCTTATTTAGCATAATGAATTTATGAACACACTGTATCTTTTTATGCCAACTAACATACTTTTTACTAGGTACTCCCTTTATATAAGCATACCTCAATTTTGTTACAACGTTTTCCCAAGGTTATAGTACCTAATAGGTACTACCTACTAACAATGAAATTTTAACAAAATTATTATAAAATAGAAACTAAAGAAAAAATTTTAACCCATTTTACACATTAGATTCAGATTCACTAGATATCTACCCACATGATTGATAACAATGTTCAACAAACCTGCTATTTCTCCTATTTATTGAATTATACATAATAGAGCAAAATTTTGAACAAAAAATATCTCACTAAACACACAATAAAGAAAAATTATTGCAATTCATGGTAAACAAAGTATTTTCCATCACCACAGAGACACACACAGATTTTTAGAATCGCAAAAATCAGAATTCTACACTGAAAAGTGAGGTTAGATTACGTATTCGTCGCATTTCGAGAATTTCAATAAAATTTTCGTTTACCTGTAAACTGAGTTTGATCCCTATTTGTCTATCAAATACTAAAGTACACATTAAATAAAAGCACCATGAATCTGTTTTAATTTTAGGTATCCTTTACATTGGAAGTTGAAAAAATTATTTTCTTCTCTTCCCTTGGCGAAAATTTTATTTTGATCGTGGGTAGTTATGAATAACTGTTTTTCTAATGTTCATATCAGTAATTGAACAAAAAATTCCAAGATAGAACAACAAACGTGCAAAAAACTTGTAACTATTAATAATTGTTTAATATTATAAATATATAAAACAAAAATAACATTAGGTATAAATTAAATAACCTTAAAAAAATCATGTACCTACAATGAAGATCTTATTGAATGTTTCAATATCATACCTATAAAAATATTTAGATAGGTATGCTCTATTAGTATAATTAAAATTGCCAAACTACATCATTATATCATTGCCTAGGTACCTACCTGCGAATGGCAGACAAATCCCTAACCTTATAGCTAGTTGCATATTTTTGGATATTATGTAATAAAATAATACTACAAATGACATAAATATAGTAGGTATAATATTAAAATATTTATCACGCTATGGAAACCATTACTCATTATATTTATCAGCATTTCAATACAAGTTATACCAGGTATATAGCTATTCAAGTGGTAAAAAAGAGTCATCAAAATAGAAACCTACTAAATCGATGAAAATAATATTATTTATTATGCTTTTAGAACTCAATAGCCAAGCCTCAATTTATAAATATTTAATAATAACTGAGAATTTTGTACGATTAAATGGCGAAATCCCTGAAGATAACTGTCAAAAGCTCGAAACATACAAGCATGCGTGAAATATGACAGGAAGGTACAAACTAAACACACTTGACATTTTGTATCTTAAATAAATAATTTAAAGGATCCTACCTTATTGTTAATTCTTACACCGTTGTCCTAAACGTTTTTAAACTCAATTCATATTTTCTATAATCAGTCATTAACAAATTCGTGTACAAAGAAAAAACAAAAATCTGACATAATGTATAACATAGGTATCGTTTCACAAAATGGCCGCCACCCATAACGAAATGAATTTCTGTATTTTTGATCATGGACTTGCGTTTATCGAGAAATACCGTTGCCGGCAAAAGCTGTGCGTTCTGTGAAACACGATTTTCGTCAAAATGCGACTACTACCAACGGAAGAATTTGAATGACCGATCAGCTGTTTGTAGACGCTGTAGCCATGCTGTAGCAAAAAGGATGGGTGTGTCCATAAAATTATTGAATTAAATGCTGTCAATTAAATATAAGGCATCTAGACATTTTACTTGTACTAAAATAAATTAAATCCTTTCTTAACTCTGGCTTTCAAAACAGCTGATTGAAATTGTGGCATTACCTTATAAAGAAGTGAGTAGTATAACGTGCCCCGGGTATTTAATATAAAATGTATTGGCAATATTCTCATAACTTTGATCTGACGTTGAATTATTTTGAGCTATTTTATAAAACTATTGGCATTTTTATTGGATACTGTTTTAAAAATCAGGAACATCACCAGGGGGGCTGCTGGTGCATTTTGTCTGGATGAGCCACATGTTTTATTGTTGATTTTTTTGGGGTGGGACTGTAACGAAATTACCCCATCAAATGTAGGGGAGCTCGAATAAGTGTTTGCTTCACTCTCAGATATTTAAATGATTAAAAAAGATATTATACAAACCATTCTGTGTGAGATGGAGCCGTCAGTTGGAGTTGTAAGCACAATTATTTTGACAGTGTAAAATATAAAATTTTTCCGGATTTTTTATCAATATATCTCAGGTACAATGCTCGAACTGTCTTTTTCTAGCTAACAATTAGGTATAAAAAATCTAAATAGAATAAATTTAGTATAAATCTTTTCATATATTGTAGTAGTCATAGTTTGTTGTGTGTTGATAGTTGAAAACTATATCGACTTGACAGAAACCTACGCTTCCTAATTGTAACCAGTCACTACATGAACATGACTAAACTTGACAACCAGTTGAATCTTGAATGAGATGTTACTCAGTTGAATTTAATAATGAAGCACAATGTAAACTCACTTTTTTGTTTTCTCTACGTAGCAGTTTAAAAACAACACATGGTAGAAGTTTTCTAATAGTTATTACTGTTGTAGATCAATATTATAAAGCGAAATATATTTCTTATTACTTTATGCCTGAAAACAAAATGGTCGTTAGAATAAGCGTTACCTGCAAGACAGTTCTGCCAATAAAAAAACTATGACAAATGCAATAAAAAACTGATAGATATCGATTTATGAAATGGAATACTTTTTAGATATACTTATTTTGAACAACGCCAGTAATAGTTGCATATTTCCGAGCTTAAAATTTAAACAAAACCATTCTCTTCTCACTGACAACTTGGCAGTGTATGCAATGTATTTTAAAATTGTCATAAGGTTGGCAACACTTTTCGGAATTGTCAAAAAATGTTTTGTAAATTAAAACAAATAGGATTATTCTTCAGCAAACACATTTATTGGACTATTTTAAAAATATTTGTGATTTTTTTAAACGTTACTATATAGGAATACTGCAGGACCTCAACAAACCAAATTATTCATCGATACGTAAACGTAAAACATACTAGCATGGTGTATAATAGGTGGATAGGGTACTTACTTACCGTTTACTCTTTTGTCCTCTAGTTTTGAGGTACTATTATAGTTAATTCAAACACTTCACAAATATTCATTTACATTGAATGTAGCAATTTAATTATCAACTGAAAATGTAAGGGCTGTTAACAGTGTACACATAAAATAATGTGACAAGATTGTGTGTAGTAATGGCGTCGAAACGGATGTTCCGGAATAAAAATATAAAAACAAAGGAATTTCGTCTCAAATTGTGATTTGTTTTCATCCAAGATAAATAGTGTAGATTTAATGTAAGTACACCAGTTAATTGAAATTATAGTATTTAGTACAGTATTCATTTGATTCTAGATCATTGGAATCCCAACGAAAAATCGAATAATCTAACCTCGCATTTTTGACATTCACGGAGTTTATTTTCGGAACTTTCAGAAAAATTATTTCCATATATCGTTTTTGTTATTTATGTGATGATAGGAAATTATTAGGTGACTTTCAGTTTAATATACAAAGCTTCAAACATTCTTGTTTACTGAAAAAATACGTGAGTAGATATTTTAGGTTACAGAAGTTACAGATAAGTAAAATTTACTGCAAACAAAACTACTTAATAATTATAAAAATAAGATGTATTCACATAATAATAGTTTATTATTCAAATATATTATGTAAGATACTACACTATATAAAATTTGTATTAGATCAGTTGAGTAGTTAGTTCACAATACAAAGTACTGTATTATATTTAAAATTATTTTCAGTTATAACATTGTATAAAATATGTTGCTTATATCTAGAAAAGCTCACATGTACCTATCTAAGAAAGTTAAAGACAAGAATTGCATCATAGATTTCTAATTTTCTAGATATCTTAATTTCAAAATATATATTTTATGCAGGTTTTATAGTAAATGTTTAATTCAGAATTAAAACAACCTTATCACGAATAATTTAAGTGACATAGTTTTGCATAGTGGAAATGAAATAAATTGTAGGGAACCCCAGTGACTCCTGCAACATATAATTTGTATCTTTTTTTATTATGAAGCATTTTTCATTTGATTAAATTAGTCATAATATGTAGTGTAATTAAAAAATATCTATATTTCATGGTAGACTCAGTAATTTTTTGATTTTCTAAACTTCAATGATAACTTTTTGGCAACAGAATTATAAAGTAACATTTTCCAATGTTGTACATGTTTCTTTTTAATATAACTTTCTGATTTTAATTTATGGAAGAATTAAAAATTAAATAGGAACTATTTACTATAGCATCAATTTTTTGTTCCAGATCAGTACCTACCTGACATTTCAAAATGCACACAGCGATCTGCATTGTTAAATTCAATAGTTTCATATAATTCAGAGCTAACATGTTACCTATAAAATTAAGTTACGATGAAACTGAAAAAATGTGTACCAGTGGATATACACAAAGGATTCAGATCACTCACATTTGTTTTCCATTTTTTGATGCATTTAATATCAAAAGTTTAGTCAGCTGCTCCTCTGTGACTTGATGTCAGAAGTATTTTAAAATGTGAAATAATTTGAAGCTTGGTTCCATCTATGTGGGCATGCATTAAGTTATCGAGTGGAATTAATTTTGTTGTACCATTTTTATTTTTGTAAATATGTTTGAAAAAAAAGATACCGTTTTCATCTACCATGGCAAAAATTGATAGTAATTCCTGAATAAAGAATTTGATTTATTAATTTTAGTCAAGAAATTCCATTAAAAATGTTGATTATTAATAAAATTTTAGAAAAAAAACACTAATTTTGATATATACTACCCACACCTACCTGTTAAGTTTGATGCAAAATAGTAGAATTTCAACTGAGCGGGAATTTTTTTATATACAGCTAATAATGAAATGTAATGAATAGACGCTATGGTCATAATTCTGTGGCTGTAAGGCTAAAGGGCATAACTGGATGTTTTGGGAAAATGAGTTATCCACAGTAGGATACTTAAAAAAAAATAGCTTTATAATACGACAAAACGGTGTAACTTATTTCCTAAAAATAAGAGATTTATTTTATTAAAATTAGGACATAACAGATATATTTGAAAATATCCAATCAAGCAAAAGGTCATAATATCATATATTATATTTCTGAAAAACAATTTTTTTTTTGGTAAGTAAAATGACAACTAGTTATTTTAGAGTGGAACAAAAATGTTTTGAGACAAAAAGGAATAAATTAAGTTATATCTAATAACTCGAGATATGTCCTTTTAACAATGTAAATTTTCGTTCCTCTGGTTTAAGTGGCGAGTTATACCCTTTTGCCTGATTGATATTAGAATCGCCGATGAAAAGCCGTTATTTTGTCAGAAAGTTTTATATGGACCTGAATGCAACGCACCTAGGTCCAGTGCTGTTCAATCTTTATGTAAGTGATATTCCTGATGTTATATGCGTGTCAACAAATTTCATTTTTCAACATCTTACATGCTGCACAATGCTCCACTTGATCAAGTGAGAAGCGTTAAAGACTTAGGTGTCGTTTTAGATCATAAGTTATTATTTCAATCGCATATTTCGAAGATAGTCGCAAAAGCGAATAAAGTGCTGGGTTTTATAATGAGATCATCAAGAGATTTGTCACTGCATTCAATCAAGATTCTGTGTTCTGTTCCTTGGTACGTTCAAATGTGGAGTATAATATTGTGTTGTGTGGAATCCGTTCCGAATGAATGACGTTAATTTGATCGAAAATGTTCAAATACAATTTTTGCGTTATGCAGCTTTTACAGGGTTCATAGTCATTTTACAAAATAAAATTCCCTGACTTTTCCAGGTTTTCCCTGACCCACAATTTTTTTTCCAAGTCACTTTTAGGTATCCACTAAAAAAGTAAGTCTGTGGCAAATAAAATTATTTCTAAGCTTACCCCCTCCTCCCCACACACTCACACTAAAAAAGTTATTTTCATTGAAACCCATAGTGCACAGGGAAGAAGCATCACGTTTGAAAAAACCAATACATATGTCTCATTTTTATAAACAAGATTTGAACAAAAAATCTGAAAGGAATAAACACACAAAAATATTGAACAAATAAAAAATATAACATAAAAATATACAAAAAAATAAATAAAACTTCAGAACAAAAAACCCCAAATTCGCATCACAAAATCTGCAGGGTAACAACAAATTATTCCCTTCAGATTGGCCAATACATTAGAAAAAATTAGGTAACGATAGTACTTAACGTTTGTCTTAGGTCATTAATTTCAGTGTTTATTAAAGACAAGCTAGTATTTGATTCGTTTCCGATTTTTCTTTTTAATTTCCAAATTATAGAATTTACTCTCAGCATCCCTTTTTCTCTTTTTAACCCGGTTATTTTTATTTTATTTTTCGAGAAAGTCTTTATATGTTCTGTGAGTCATTTTTTTATTGTAGTCGTAGTTTTTAGCTCCTCCTAGAAAATGTTCATCAGATGCAAATTTTTTAAATTGACAGAAACTTTTTTCTGCTTGCCTAGTCGTTATTATGTTTCTCGTGAAAGTATTGAATTAATTTATTTGCAATTTGTACAGAATCCATAAATATTCTTGGGTCAAAACAGGTAATATACTTTGCCAAATTATATTTTATGCATTTTTTACTGCTGCTACAAGAAATTTTTGACATTATTTCCAAAATCTTACTAGTTCTACTTCAGAAACCTTTAGTATCATGTCCGAGTTGGCTATCTCTTTTAATTGCATGGGTATAAAAAATAATAAAAGAATGGTTAAAGTTTATGGTTAACGATCAATAATTTTATCTAAGCTTGAAGGGGAAAGATCAATAATTATTTTTTCTACTCGCGTGTGGAAAAGTTTACTTTTCCGCACTCATTTTAGTTTAGAAAGTGCCACAAAATATCAAATTTAAGGGAACGCGTCACCCCGAATTATATACGGGCCACAATTTTCGGCGGACTTCGGCTACCATATTGGCAGATAGTGGATAAAAAGATTGGGAGGTTGGATATTGACAGCCTTGGCTGAAGGGTATTTAGAATAATCAACGGAAATGCGGGAAAAAATGTCTAGCAAAATATTATCCACCGACAAAGTACATGTTCCGCACGCTCTTAGAAAAAATAGCGTTCCTAACTCGTGAGGAAAAGTGGAACTTTCCGCACTATTTAGGAAATATACTATTCCAGGTAGGGGAAAAATTTCCCTGACATTTTGGTTATTTCTGTTGAAAATGAGGTTTTCCCTGACTTTTCCCTGACCATCTTTAGATTCCCTGACTTTTCCAGGTTCTCCAGGTTTTCCAGGTCGCTATGAACCCTGTTTTAAGTAAAGGCGCATATCAAAGTAATGCTTTATTAACAGTATTAGATTTAAACACGCTATCACATCGTAGATCTGTTAGTTCTTTAACTTTTTTACATGCATTAATTAATGGTGCAATTAATTGTCCTGATTTATTAGCACTCATCAACTTCAATGTTAATGGTAGAACTAGAAATAGTGAAATATTTAATATTCCATTTCATCCTACGGACTATGGACAAAATGAATCCATCACGAGAGTTCTCAGAATTGCCAATGACATTAATTTTAGTATAGAACTTTTTAATACCTCAATTCCTACTTTTAAAAAATAAACAAAAATCTCAAATTTTTAACTTCCAATTTTAATTTTCATCATGGGTAATTTAAATTGTAATATTTTGTTTATTATTTTAAATTGTATTTCATTGATTTCCTGTTATATTTTGTGCATTTTTCAGTATTGTATTTTTATTATTGCATTTTGTATTCGCCCACTCTTAATCTAATTTTGTATTAAAATGGTATGACCGTTAAATAAATAAATGAAGATGCACAGGATTTTAACGACACAGATCCGGATATCGATCGATTAATGAGCGATGTAGAATTTTGATAATAAATATATCGAGTTAGGTCTTTTTGCCTAATTGCTATTTCAATAAATTGTTTCAAAAAAAATGCCAGTTTTTCCAATAATAAGTAAGACAATGGATTGAGACATAAAAAAATACATAATGCACACCAAATCTCAAAATATCAATAATTTTAGAATTTGTAAATCGAAAATTTTATGCATTATTAGTTTTTCGCCTCTCCTGAGAAGTATGATAAACTGAGTTATGCCCTTTAGCAATACAGTCACAGAATTGTTCGTGGCATAAAGGTGAGAAAGGAATTTTACCGGTAAAATTTTATGTCAAGTTCGAAGTTCCGAGTATACTGAGGAATGAATGCTTTTCGCGCTTAGAAAGTCTAAATCCAGCTGGCTCGTTAAGCACAGGAAGTAACACTGGGCGTTACAACTGAAGGTTGAAGAGTTGAGCAAACATATTTTAAAATGTGGCCAGATTTGTAGGATGAAGCGGAGTATTTATTTAGCTTTGGATGAATGCGGTAGAAATAGGCTCATCGTGGGTAATTATTTTTGAATGGAGGTTTCAGAGTCTCAGTTGCAATTTATATAATATACCATTGCACCAAGGAATGTCGACAGAATAATATCGCTTCGGGTGAATAAAAATAAAACCAACTTCGAGAAAATGCTTTTTATTGATATTTCTTCAACTTCATCAGTGATTAAATAATTTTATTAAAACACTAACGACAATATTGTAGACAAAAATATTTTATGAATGAAAAAAACAAAAAAGTATCACATTTAGTACAGAGTAATGGATTTTCTATATATGTACAATATCGACGAGTTCGCAAAACAAGTACCTAATCGGAAGGTAATCATAAAAAATTTATCAGTAAAAAACTTTCTTTGTAACCTCTACAAAAAGAAAAAAATAATTTCAGCTATAACGTCGCACGAATATAAAAATAATTTATTACGAGGCCGATTCCAAAATAATCCGCATCGATAGTATTTTTCTTTTTTCTTCGATGTCTGGAAATATTTGGAATTTTCTAGCGATTTATTCTAGAACCAACCTGTAGGCTTTAACGTTTTATTTATTATCATCATTATTATTTCAACTCTGTATCAATTAAATTAACTTTAAAAACAATAACTTAAATTTTTATCTTCAGCTAAGAGGTGGGGGCCGTATGAAGAGCCACGTGCAAAGCTTGCTGCAGTTCCGGTGCCAAAGATTGGACCACACTTTGGAAAAACGTTTCGTTCGATTGAACCTGTCTGACGATGTTCACCATTCGGAAACCTTCCGGTTTAGCTGGATCTATCGCTTCTCTGAAGAAAGCCTCCGCTATTATGCCGATTATCCTTGGAATATTAGAATTATTTACGCCTGAAAACAGAAAAAATCCTCAATCAACATCCCCAAACAAGTCACTGGAATAATATATTGTCTAATTGCGCGATTTCCACCTTTTTTATCCACATTTGAGTGGTTTTGTGTGTTGTCGATTCCTATTGTATGTTATCGAGTGGTTTTAGTTGTTAACTAGTGTTCCTGTATGCTTTCTGTCAACTAGTGTTCCTGTATGTGGATCAAGTGTTATTGTAATTCAATGCTTCAGTGATATTATGAAAAATTGAGCAATTTTGTGCAAATTTATGTAGTCATTGAATAAAATATTATCCAATTGCAAGGTCCATTGTGTTTATTATATGAAAGGTGTTATTTGTTTTCGAGTGGGATTTGTGGTATCGAGTATGTTTAGGAGTGGTTTTGTATGTTATCCAGTAGGTTTTGAGTTTTC